>JAODAL010000998.1:0-256998 GCA_025379985.1 Phyllomedusa bahiana
AAAAACTAGGGGCTAGGACCCAAAGGAACAAGGGCTAAGAACTATGGTTAGGAACCACAGCAAGAAACAAGGGCTAGAAAATTTGGGTAGGAACCACGCAAGGAAAAAGGGCTAGAAATAGGGATAGGAACCACGCAAAGAACAAGGGTTTGGAACTTTGGCAGGAACCCCACAGAAAAGGGAACAAGGTGAAAAAACTTGGCTAAAAACCACAGCAAGGAAAAGGGGCTAAGAATAGGGCTGGGCCCACGCAAGAAAAAGGGCTAACAACTATGGTTAGGAATCACAGTAAGGAACAAGGGCTAAGAACTATGGCTAGGAACCACAGCAAGGAACAAGGGCTAAGAACTATGGCTAGGAACCACAGCAAGGAACAAGGGCTAAGAACTATGGCTAGGAACCACAGCAAGGAACAAGGGCTGAGAACTATGGCGAGGAACCACAGCAAGGAACAAGGGCTAAGAACTATGGCTAGGAACCACAGCAAGGAACAAGGGCTAAGAACTATGGCTAGGAACCACAGCAAGGAACAAGGGCTAAGAACTATGGCTAGGAACCACAGCAAGGAACAAGGGCTAAGAACTAAAGCTAAGAACCACACCAAGGAACAATGGCTGAGAACTACTTCTAGGAACCACAGCAAGGAAGAAGGGCTAAGAACTATAGCTAGGAACCACAACAAGGAACAAGGGCTAAGAACTATGGCTAGGAACCACAGCAAGGAACAAGGGCTGAGAACTATGGTTAGGAACCACAGCAAGGAACAAGGTCTGAGAACTATGACTAGGCACCACAGCAAGGAACAAGGGCTAAGAACTATGGCTAGGAACCACAGCAAGAAGCAAGGGCTGAGAACTATGGTTAGGAACCACAGCAAGAAACAAGGGCTAAGAACTATGGCTAGGAACCACAGCAAGGAACAAGGGCTAAGAACTATGGCTAAGAACACACAAAGGACACAGATTTAAACATGAAGCTAGGAACAAACAAGGCTGACAGACATAACAAAACTCAGGACAAAACTAGATGACAAGACCCAAGGCAACGCACATTTTGCTAAGCACAAGGATCAAACCCAGAAGTGTGGGAGAAACTGCTTAATAAAGCACCATGTGGAAGAGGATTGACTAAGGAAGCCAGACCCAGCTGGACCTACAAAGGTTAAGTAACATCAGAATGGGGCTGAGCCTCCCCTAATAGCCAGAAGGATCAGAAGCGGCCGCATGGTGAGTACAGCATACCCAGACAAATGGGAAAAGAGGCATGGCAAACACAAGGCAGATTGCAAGAGACCGTGCAAACACCAGCCATTACATGTCCCACATCACTTCCAGTTCCCAAAACAGGGGGGTAACACAGAGAAATTGGAAGTGTTGTGCTATTTTGCACTGGAAGTGACCAGCAGCAGGAGCCACACTAGTCCTGGAGTGACGCCGGACCCAGAGCAATGCTGAAAACTAATTAAACCCCTTAAAATTGTAACCGTAAACACAGTTTAGAGTTAAAGTCAGTTTTTGGAGGTTTTCACCAAAATTCGATTTGGGCCAAATCAAACACGTACATTTGGGTTGAATTTGACATCAACACAAATACAAAGTGCGGCACTACATGTTACCTATTTTTCTTTGTTACTCTATCCCCCCTTTTAGGCAAATTGGATTTCAAGTAAGCTTCAAACACTGCCCAACAGACCCCAATGACTTATATCGGAGTCGAATAGGGCTCCATTACAGTTTTTGTCATATTGATCCAAGAATAGCACTGCAAGTTGAACAAGCAAGTCAAGGTCTATGTGCCGCTGTGTAGCCCTCATGCTAGAAGCAGAGAGCCCCCATTAATATACAGGAGTATGACATTAAGTTTTGTCCTAAATGACTATTTATTGTCAGCCAAAAGATGCAGCCTAAGTACTTACCAGGTCATTAAGATTAATGATCTCCGCTCTGTACATCTCAAAACATGAATTCTGCAGTGATGACAACGAAAGTTTATATTCAACACAGTGCATTTATATCATTTACATAGCAAATATTTACTGTAATTTTATACGATGATCATTATAAATGAGTCAGTCCTAAGCTGGTTATAAACTTTATATAGAAGGATAAATTGCATATACTCCCTTGCAGGTACTGTGTCCTTTGTGGATAGCTTCCTGGATGCTGTGCACCTTAGAGAATGCTCAGTGATACCTTTTATTTTTGCACTTGTGTTTATGTGGATGTTTGTATTGTGAATGTGCTGACTTTGTGTTGGATGCTGGGCTGCTAAGGGTGCTTTCACACAGTGCGTTTTTTAATGCGTTTTTTGGTGCAGGAAGGCACAGTAATTAATGCTGAACATTGCTGCACAAAAAACGCGGCAAAAAAACGTGTTTTATTGTGCAGCAATGTAGGGCATTAATTACGGTGCCTTCCTGCACAAAAAAAAACGCATTAAAAACACACCAAAAATGCACCATGTGAAAGCACCCTAAGCCGCTGCGTGTTCCCCTCCTGCCTGTCGGCTCCGTCTTTGAAAGAATTGACATGCAATTCTTTCAAAGACCGAGCCGACAGGCAGGAGGGGAACACGCAGCGGCGATCTCTCATGTGAACGCCGCTGCGTCTTTCTCATAGCGAGCAGTGATAAACTCAATACTAATTGTTTAGATCCGTCTCTGGGTCCGTCCTGTCGGTCCCCAAGACGGATCTAAAAAGCGCTTGTAACACGGAGTGAAAACGCCATGTGAACAAGCCCTAAGTGGTCAGCCCAAGGTCTGCCAAAAGTAATTATAAACTCCATACAGCTGAAGCATCTAGGCCTCCCACCCATTACCAGTACCTATCTATTCCTGACCGGATTGTCTTCCCTCACCCGTCCACGCCTGATCCAGTTCATTTTGATTTTCTTTAGTACATGCGAGCTTGAAAACCATATAATATTTTTTGTACATGACTTTTCCACTGATTTTTTTTGTGTGTCTTATTTTCCATGATATATAAGGTTTTATTTCTTGTGATAGAGTTAGTGTGAGAGCGATAACATTAAGGCTATGTTCACACGGCTTATTTTGGGGCGCATTTTGCGGCGTACTGCGCTTAATACGCGGGGAAATGTGCCCTATAATTACTGTAATCCATAGCTCTCATAGAGAACTATGGATTATGCCTCGTCCCCCCCACACGTACAATACGATCGTATTGTATGCCTGGGAGATAATATTGTATGCGCCGCGAGTAATGCAGGAGTACGTGCATATTAGCACGAGCTCCCGAGACACACGGTGTAATGTGGTGCGTACTGTATGCGCCGCAATACACCGTGTGATCATACCCCAAGGGCGACATGTATGAACGGGGTTGCGCCAGATATCTGGCATCTTATCAGCCCAATATCAGGCGCAGCCCTGTTTATACATTTTTAAATCTCCCGCACACCACTCCGGGGCGCATTACATAGCGTCTGCGGCTCTTTGTAATGCACTCAATCTCAGGGACCGTGCGGGAGGCGGCGCACTAGAACCGTAGTGAAGCTACATATTTATGGCTTCACTACAGCATTTCCAGGCGCATTACTTCTGGAACAGGTATACCTGAGCCACAAATGTTGCCCTAGCACTAGAATGCGCCTGATTTATGACCCGCAGTAGAGCAGGTTCATAAATCAGGAACATTCTATGCCTGTATAATGCGCATGAAATTTGGCATGTTGACGCCAAATTTCATGCATGTTGCCCTATGTGTAACACGCCTGCTTCCCATTTACTCCTGAGACCTTGTAACACTAAGAATGCTTTCACACAGCGCGGTTTTGGTGCAGTTTTAACTGCCTTTATTACCAGCTTCTTGCACTTACCTAAACTGTTTGGAAAGTGAGGAATTCATTAGTGTGTTTGGAATTCTCAAGACTTCAAACATAGTAATTGATGACCTACTTGAAACACCTTTCTGAACAATTTAGACAATAAGCTGCTGGAAATAAAGGCAGGTTAATTGGAGCACAGTTAAAACTGCTCCAAAACTGCACTGTGTGAAAGCTCCCTAACAAGTCACTAAAAAGTTTTGTGCTCATGGACTATAACAACAAAAGTGACTCAAATACATACTATATAAATGACATAAGAGTGCTTTGTCCCACTATACCCACTATGTAACAGAGATACTAAGCATAAAACGCCACTTCACAGAATCAACTGGAAAAGGGGTTATAAGATGGAATAAATATATAAGTCATAGTTGCCAACTTTTGAAAATGGAAAAGCAGGAGATTGAAGAGGCGGCAAAAAAATTGCATGGACACGCCCATCTTTTTGATGTGCCACGCCCCTTCAAAAAGCCACACCCCACTACCGCTAATCTGCATAATGCTTTGGAAGAAAGCCAGGTAGATACCCTTATAGCCAGGTAGTAGCCCCCCATATCCAGAGATAGCTTGCCCCTTACAGGCAGGTAGATGGCCCCTTGTATCAGGTAGATGCCCCCTTTGTTAACGCTAGGTAGATGCCCCCTTTAGTAGCCAGGTTAGTTGCCATCTTTAGAAGCCAGAGTAGTTGCCCCCCTTTGATAGCCAGGTAGTTAGCCCCCTGTGATACCCTTCCAGGTAGTTGCCTCCCATTGATAGCCAGCCCTCCATTGATAGCCAAGGTAAGTTTTGCCCCCGATTGATACCAGGTATGGTTGACCCCCATTGATAGCTCAGGTAGTTTGGCCCCCAATTGATAGCCATCCCCCATTGATAGCCAGGTAGTTGCCCCATTGATATACAGGTAGGTTTCCCCTCATTGATAGCCATCCTTCAATTGAAGACCAGGTATTGCCCCATTTTTTTGATAGCCATGTAGTTGACCCCCATTGATAGCCATGTAGTTGCCCCCCATTGATAGCCAGCCCCCATTGACTACCAGGTAGTTGCCCCATTGATAGCCAATTAGTTGCCCCCATGAGTATCCAGCCCCCATTGATAGCCAGGATAGATGCACCCAATTGATAGCCACCCATATGATAGCCAGTATTTGCCCCCTATAACTAATAAAAGGATTAAAATAAAAAAAGTCACTGTGCCTCACCAGGCCTCCCAGCAGCTCCGACATCTCCTGGCCTAGATCTCCTCAGCGCGATCGCAGGGGGAGTGAGTGAACCGCGCGACACCACCACCTTCGCCCAGCGACCCTGAATGTATCAGGCGCACACTGGCCGAGTGACATACTATGAGGGGAAGAAAGGAAATTGAGACTAGGGATAACACGAAACAACCCATTCACCTACAGACACTCTCCATCGATTCCATCTCCATAGCCTACCTCCTATAGAACCAGCAGGCCGAGACATCTACACAGACGGAATGAGTGGCAGCCGCATTATCAACACGCCAATAGATAGTAACAGCGCGGACCCGAGCATGGCGCAAGAAGTAAGTCGCACAGCAGCTTCACTACGTTAGCGACACCGAGCTGTTAAAATAATTTATAAGAGGCGGGCTAGGAAGCCAACTTACACAGCGGAGGGGGGCGGGGGTGGGGGGGGGGGGGGGGGGGGGGGGGGGGGGGTGATGGGGGGCGGACCCCCCCCCGACAATGGGAGGGGGGGGGGGGAATCAGTGAGAAGGGGGTTGGGGGGGGGAGGGTGGGGGGGGGGGGGGGGGGTGGATGGATGAAGGAGGGGTTACCTTAATGATAGTTGCATGGTATCAGCTCACTTGGGGTGCTTTCACATGGTGCATTTATTTGAGCATTCTTTGAATAGGGCCGATCTTGATATCTGAAAATCATGTCTAAACAAATAAGCAACGCAATGTATGAGACATGACACCTATTTATCATGAATCCATAGCTATAGGTATGCTCAATGCTATCGAATTTAGGAACTTCCACACATGAGAGTTAATTATAATACACACCGACCTTGTAGAGATCCAACCAGTATTTGGAACTGGTTAATTGCTTGCAATCTACAACAAAAATGTCATATTGATGATAGAGTAAAGAATTTGTTAATAAGGATTAATAAGTTTTCTTAGGTCAATATAATGCATATATAGCCTATATACACTCGTCTAATAAGATTTTGTTGACTGTGTTATGATGGTCCATATTAGCTATACATCAAATATTTCTAACATACATTATACTGAGACAATAACTATGAATTTAATCATTTTAAAAGGGGACATTTCTGAACATAACATGATTCTTGGTACTTAAGAAGACTTTTCTTGTTGCACATGCATGAGCAGCATCCATTCAGAGCGTCTACCTTGCATTTTTAGAGCACTAGTATGATTATAGGAAAAGGGAGACGTCCTGATTTGTTGATCATGTGACTCAGATGATTGGTTGACATAAATGATGCTAACAATAAAAGTCATTCGAGAACAGAAAACAGTAATTATCAGACATGTCCCCTGAAAAATTTATTTAAAATTGAACTTTATTCTATATCTTAAATTATATGGAATAGTAAGTGGAATCTCTGATACGGTCTGAAATGTTTCACAAATCGAATGCTATTATTTGGTGGGCGGTATTTCGTCGGTTATTACTTGCGCGTCAAATAACGTGGCGAGAAATGGGCACCATAATTATCTGAAGGATTAATCCGATGAAAGCCTACATTATATGAGAATACGATATGGGATTACGACACCTCTACTATTTCACTCCTCGTTCAATAAGCAATAGTATAGCAACGTATTAGTATACACTACGGATGATCAAGTGACATGTCATGTTATACAATGGCAACATGTACTCACACCGGATTGCAGCTAAATGATCAATATCTAGTGGGTATGGTAAGGCCGACCCTCTCACCCACCATTCAAGTCCGCGGGAGTAGCGGCCGAAAATTAGCAAGCCGCGACTACTTCTCAAAAACGCCTCGGTCCGTATATTCAGTGGTGGCTAAACTGTATTAATACAATCTACTCTTGCAAATTACGCTGTAAATGAAACATAGCACCTTAGTCTAGATTCCTAGATATGCCGAAGTTGAATCGCATCTTTATAGTACAGTTATGATTGCCCCGCTAATCAGTACAGGTCTAGAGACCACATAATAGAATTAGGATACTGAACCCCTTATAATGCATTCAAGTGACAACTAATAGCGCAGTAGTAGATTGCGCCGTACTAGACCAAGGTAGATGCCCTATTAGCGGCTCAGATTGGAATAGTAAGGGCTCGCTTACAAGCAGGAAAGTAGCCCTCTTGAATTCGGCACATAGAGTCTGCGCTTATCTTTTATAAATTAAACTAAGGTACCAGGTTGACGCCCCCTTAAAATAATCAGGAATATGGTGCCCATAAATTTAGACCAGGACAGTGAAATCCCTAAATACTACAGTATTAAAAAGCACCCGCTAAACAGCCAGGTTAGATTGCCACATAAAGGCTAGAAGGATTCAGTGACTACCTGCTATATGATCAAGTTAGGATTGGCACCCTTTAAAGCTCAGAGTAAAAGTTGCCGGCCTTATAAGCCATGTATGTGCACCTCTTACTTTATGTAGCCAGGTTGAAGGTGAGCCCCATAGTAGAGCCAGGTATGTACGGCCACCATGTAGCCAGGTAAAGTAGGCCTCATACATTAATGTAGCCAGGTGGAGATGCCCAAATAGCAATTAATGATAAAATAAATAATAAAAGAGCGTACTCACCTCACAGCATGGCTCCTGCGAGCGCAAGTCAGCTTACGCACGGAACTACCTCCGTATCATCGATAGCAGCATGGGGGGGAGGTAGAAGTCAGCATCACATAAGTACGTCACGCACATAGCCTAGACGTCGCATGATAAAACTGTACGATATACAAAAGCGCCTAATCCGTAGAAAAAAGAACCGCATGTAACAACAGGGGGAGAAGAACAGTATGGGAACAGATCCAGTAAATCTAAGTCCTTCCTACCTGTGACCAGGACAGTGAACCACCGCTAGCATGCCTGACTGCAGGCAGAGGGAGTTAAATTTGCATCACTCTGCCGAGTATGTGATCTGGACTCTCACGCCACCAAAGTGTATGAAGAGTAATGAGCATGTATGAGCTCTCTGAGGTCAATTCGAAGATTAAAAATGGTTATAGGAGCATCACAGGTTTACAAGCACATTAGAACACACGAATGATATTCACAAACTGCCAGCATCCAAGCTCAGATAAGTACAAGAATCAATCAAACTAGAAATAAACGTCTAAGACAAAGCTCATGGACCTACTAATGTACGACAGTAAATGAGAACGTCACATCTACTGATCTTACCGACTCATGCTGACCAACAGCATGTTACAAAATTACTATAGGTCTTCATACTGGCTATTTCGGATCTTATTCAACAAGCCACAAGCTCGTGCCTGTTGAGCATAACTACCACGCCTCCAATCATGCTACTGCTACAACAACAAAAACGAGAAGGCGAGATGCAAAGAGAGATGAACGTGTAAGCTAGAGAGCAAACAGAGGCGTAGAAGCTTGTTGATTGGCGTTTAGTATGTAATAAGAAGTACACGAATAGAGATGACAAGTTATGGAAAGACTAGTAAAAGTAGTCATGGGAGCGCTCGTGTGTCCAAGTGGGTAGGGACCAAGAGAGTGAACGATCCTATCATGTTTACAAATTGAGTGGCTCAGTATTGGTCCTTATTCGACTTTGTTTTTGTCTTACTGTTAACATTTAATTCTGGCTGAGAGCCAGGTTTCGGATACACCATGCGTAGGTATTCAATTGTGACTTATGTTGAGGCATTAACGAATAGAACCATAATTACAAATGACCGAATCAGAGAACGTCAGTGAACATGTGCTAACAACTCCACAACATTTATGAGGTAATGGGGGGCTAAAAGGTCGTACGCAAGGTGCACACATCACATCGCAATAATTGAGTAGAGGCAAACCTTCTAATCGCACCGCGGCGAAGCAGGCAGCGAAGGGGTTCCTACTGTCCAGTAGCAGGGAGGAGAGCATGGATGGGATTCTGATCCACCTCTGGTCTGCTTTTCTCCACCTGTTTGTACATGACGGCGTCCATGATATGAGTGAGTGATCTGAAAGCTAGTATGCATACTAGTAAATCAAGCGTATCGCGAGGAGGCGGTTAAGAAGAAACAGTCATGGATGTACTGCACTAGCCCCTGCACAGCTGAGGAGAAGAATGCGTCGGGAGATCTTGAGATGACTTCGACGCTACAGTAGGGAGCTGGTAAGAGGTGATAGTAGTTTTTATATATTTTTTTTATATATGACTATTTGAGGGAGACTAATCAACCATGAGGCTAGCAAGAAGCACTTACTCGTAGGCTAGATAGGTGCGAAATCTAACTAGGGAACTCCAACATCGGGGCAACTACCTGCTACAAAGAGGGCACTATCAGACTTGCGCTTAATAAGGGTGGCACTACTATTAACGCCCTCGACCTAAGGCACACTCTTACCACTGTCTTTAAAGTGGTTAAGGCCACATACTTGACATATAGGGGCACTGTACTTGCTGAGCTATTGGATGACAGGTCACAATAAAGCCATGGGCGATTATGAGGGGGTGAGCATGTTATCAACCTTATTGGCTATTAGTAGGAGATGCTGTCACTTGCCTAAGATAGTCTATGAGTAGGGGGCAAGCTTACAGAAAGTTTTATGTGCTAATTGAAAGCGGATTAAGCGTCAGTACTAGGCATGCTACTAGGTAGAGGCATAACCTTTTAAGTCGACATAACTCTGCATTATAGTAGGGCATTAACTAACCTAGCTGTAGATGATAAAAAATAATTAGAGTTCACTGGAATGCTTTACTAACAGCCGTTGGGCAATATAATAGGGTACAAGCTAACCTGGCTAGATAGGGGCATTAGGCATAAAAGGACCTGTGGCGATTAATAGAAATGCATCGACTTAGTAGGACATATTATGGGGTCACTAACGTAACTATGTAGGGGATAGCTCTGACCTTGGACTATACAGGGGCGACTAAACTAGTGCCATACAAACTGACAATATGAAGGGCAGTTCACTTGGCCCTAATAGGAGAAATCCATTAAGTTTACGTATGTTCGGTAGATATAAACAACGCATGTTAAAATTGACGTAGAGTAACAGTCAATCGATCAACACCAGTCCTCTCGAAAAAATACCGTCCGCAAGGAGTTCCGTTTGGAAATTAGTAAAGGGAATTCAGTCAATTTAAAGTATTGACTGATCTCGCGCTCGTAAACGTATCTTCACCCAAAAAGGCGGTGTCTTGATTGGAGCGAGGCGGAGGGGGGGTTAGTGGTAATGTCGTGAACCCACAATAGACATATTTTGTCATTATCTCTACCGGTGAGTTAAGTGCCAATGTGATATAAATGACACATGATTATCGGATTATCAATTCCACCGAGGTATGGTTGTATACAATAAGCGAATAAATAGATAGTATGTAGTCTAGAACGAGGAGAGGAGATGCGACTAATCCATAGGTGTCTCAAGTATGTAATAGAGGCTACCATAACTAATGATAAATGGTGGTGCAATTTTTGACAGACCACGAATTATAATTAACGCGACATAAACCCGGAACTGAAAGTTCACCGTATTGAACTCTGTGCGCGAAGGAATGATTAAATATGTTAGTATGCCGGGGGTGGGTTGGAGTTAAGTGATACAATTAAAGCCTATAATAAGTGACTTCACTCAACCCCACTGAATAGATTAAACTAATAAATTGAATAAATAAATTAGACTCAAAAGAATCATATATTTATAGAGATAGCGAGATGCAGATAAATGTAATTTACTGACAAGACATAAAAGTACTGTGTGATCTAAAGACTTTTATTAGGTTGCACCGGATACAGCAACCACAACTAGAGCCGGAACAATTGCAAATTATAGTACTTACTAGCAAGTCTCCTTTTTCTATATCACACACATATGATGCACATAATAACAAAAAATAAAATGGCAAGCGCGCTCATAGAATTGTGTATGCGCAATATATGGTGGCAAACAAGAAAAGTCTAAGACACAAGACCACGTTTTCTACCTGAAACTGTACCCACGCTTAAATAACTGGTAAATTTCGCAGTATTGAGAGTGCGAAAAGAATCAGCTATTAAATGTGTATAAAGGACTAATCAGGTGAACGATTCATACAACAGCAATATCACAAAAACAATAATTATCAGAAGCGAAGAATAAATAGGATATTAAGCATACTTAATTAAGCCTCAAACTAGATCAGCTCTTATTAACATATACACCATAATTCTAACTTGTACTATATTTTTGTGTTTTAGGTCTGGAGCAATACCAGATTTCCCCGAATAACTCGTAAACATTCTAGTGGGTGACAGATTATAGTACAAATACTCCACAAAAAAATAAACAGGTGAGGCGTTATAACGAATGTGCTTTAAAGCACTTCAAGGTCCAGTGCAAAGAGATAATTCATTATATGAAGAGATGTCTAATCTTCACATGGTTGCATTTGTGGAGGGATGCAAGTTTCAGAATATAAAAATGTGCAAACTAAATAAAATGCATGCATCTCAAGATTGCGCTACCAGTGTGAAAAAGCACACCACAAATGAAGCATGAATACCAGGATATCAACAAGTATCGACATTAAGGTGACCTTACTTTAATAAAATTCATAAAAACATACCCCAAGACTATACTTCCTACGCTTAAGGCGATAGGAGTGATCGCCACAACGCTCCGGAACCAGCCCTCTGATGGGGAAAGTAATGCCAGGAACAGAGTTGGTAAATTACAGTCATTCCTCCCGTAAAGTATAACAGGCGGACAGCAAGATGTCTATTGTCGCTGGTGCGCTATCTGCAAGCCGCCAAAAGGGCCGCTATGCTACAAGCTGTGGTGGATCGGCCGCTTAAATCAGGCGACTATGAAAAATAAGTAACTCGTAAGTACCGGTTCAGGTAATAGCTTCAGTCATGGTGTAACTAAGATGTGAAAAGATAGGAAAGAGCGAATAGGAGGTTATCGCTTCCTCTCCATTCCTCATTATAGGTAATGCCTTATTCTGCTCCCCATGATAGTGATAACCTCAGATACGGGGTAAGAAGTAGACGACACAGTGTGCGCACGTACATACAGGTCCGAAAAGAACGGCGCAGAGGTTGCGTGTACAGCGGAAGGACGGTATCCGAATTGACATTGAGCATGCATTGGCACTTCCACTTAAACCCATTGCGACTCTGAGGTAGTGAGAAAATCAGAGCATAAGTGAGAGAATGGTCCGTGTGTACATGTGAAGAAAAAACTATGGCAGGGAGTTCCTGCTTTGAGGCAAAGATAATGAACCCTTTTATTATTTTAGTTCATGAGATATTTAGCTTATTCGAGGGGGAGACTAACTACTCTATGCGACTACTCCTGAATGGAGGAGCAGACTAATATCAATAGTGGTGGGCAAACATACCTTGGACCATATCAATGGGAGCTTAGGTCATGAAATCATGTGGGGTCATAAACCTACTGTGGCTATATCAATGGAGTGGGGGCGAACTTTATACCTGGCAATGGTGCAATGGGAGAGCATAGAAGCTTTATACATGGGTGGCAGACTACCTGAGCGCTGATTCAATGGTTTAGGGCAACATTAATTCAATATGCCATAATTACAATTTTGTTGGGGCAAGACTAACCTGGCTATGCAGATGAAAGGCTGGCTATCAATAGGGGACAGACATAACCTAGTGCTAGTCGTAATGTTGGAGCCTAACTACCTAGCTATCAAATAGGGCTAGGCTAATCAATGGAGGAGAGCTACATTACGAACACGTAACAAGTGAAGCTATTCAAGAGGGGTTCTTAACTAACCTGGGTTACTATTCAGCTGAGGGGGCAAACCGTAACCGGATTCATTTAATACAATAAGAGGGGGACTGGCAATATCATGGCTGTGAGCAACTACACTGTACTTGTATATACCGATTTAAAGCGGCCAAGACTACATAGTCGTAGCTAATCAAAGGGGAGGGCAACTACTAGGCTTCTTAAAAAGATTGAACAAAGGCTAACTTGGCCTACTAAAGGAGAAGAGAACTCTACCATAAGGATAACAAAATGAGGGGGATCATTAACATACCAGTGATCTACAAGGGGACATTCTTACTTGTCCATATAAGCTAAGGCAAAACTAGACTCTCGCGATAACTGGGGGAAGGCTACATAGCCACAAAAATTCGCTATTAAGGGCATACTACCTGCTTTTAGCTTCGAATCGCCCTATTATGCAGAGATTAGGCACGAGTGGGATGATGGCGTTTTGAAAAGATGGGCGACGTTGTGCACATAACAAAATAAGATGCGGGCAGATAGTCCATGAAGCAAATTATTTTATGGGCGCAGCCCATCATTCATATCTTAGACTCCTTTGCTTTTTTACCATTTACTCAAAACGTTGGCATACTTGATTTGACTTGATATTATAACTAATAATCACACCCATACGTTAATAATATGCAAACACGTCCGTTTCAGAAGCAAGTTGATTTCTTGTAGGTAGGATGTAGCAGTTTTCATGCTTATAGTTATCATACTAGTCTACAAAGTAGTGGCGTAATTAAATTAGGGAAGCAGAAATGACAAATGAACCTCTATAGCTGTCATTATAAATATCATAGTAACTGTAATTTGATAATCACTTATGCTTGATAATAAGGTTCCAATGAGGCCAACAAAACTTGATAGTTGACATTGATTAGGGAGGCTATTGCACTACTCAGCGCAGGTTTGAGCAGTTTACACTGATTGCTTAACCATATTAACATGACTATATATTTCCACATGCTATTAGCGTGTATATGTTGCATCTAAATTGAGGTATCTAAGAAGGTGTTGCAAAGTCTAGAGTCATTGTAGCCTACTATAGGGCTTGAATTAGCTACTTTACAGAGATGAATTCAATCACACGTAAAATAGAAAATCTTCTACCTGCGATACCTTCAAAGAACATGTTTTATGGGTTTAAGATTGACAAGAGCTGCTAAATAAGGTCAGTTAAAACTGCATCCAAAAGCGCAGCTGTTCCTAGAAAAGCAATTAATTTCTATAGTGTATACATCGATAAAAAGGTCTCAGGAAAGATAAAATACGGAGAAAAAAGGGTTCAGGCAATGTGATTGAGACACATAATGGAGCGAACATGAGCAAATAAATTTGAGCGAGCTTCTCTATACATAGCAATTGTCAATGCGTCTAATTAATAACAGATCAATTACATAGAATCGAGTTGAGACTTCTAAGAGAATATATAAGACAACTAGCGTCATACCTTGCGCATATCCTAATAAGAATTGGTCTAAAATGTATAAAGTCTGGTCTTAGGAAGAGCAACTACAAATTAGTGGCTATCAAGAGTAATTTATAACCTATGTTACCAGAAGCTAATGATATAATGCGCCCTGGAACATTTGCCGTAAGTGAATGCCATAAGTATGATTAGACAATCACATACGCGTTGACACTAGCTTCGCTGCACTCGCTATACAATCCAAGACAAACGTGTCCCCGTGTAGAAAATTGAGTGCATTAAAAGAGCCGCAGCAAGACGCTATTAATAGCGCCCGAGATTGGGTAGTTGCGGGAGAAAATTTGAAAGAAAAATGGAGTATAATAAACACGAGCGAGGCGCCATGAGATGATTGGGTGCTTATAACACGATAATATGCTCAGAGATCAATCTTAGCGACAATCTCATGAAGCAGATTCATAAACACATGTTCGGACCTTGGGAGGGCTAATTGAATCGAACGTACGGTGTATATTTGCCCGGCCTAAGCAATAAAACATAAGTAGATACCGCTCGAGTGGATCAAATTACGATCTATTACACAGTTCAGTGTCTATTCAGCAAATGGAGCTCATCGGTAGCTAATGATTGCAATGCGAGATGACATATCGCTAAAAGCAATTAACTGACATGCAAAAGGTCGAGCAATATTGGACGGAATATTAAAAGTCGTAATGTTGTGCAGGAAGTGGGTGGCAAGCGATGCACGTAATCCATAAAGATTCCATAACTTTATGGAGAGACTTGAATAAGGATTTACATAGTTATATAAGTAGGGGCGTCATTCAACCACCGATATTACTATATTACAATCTGTCCTCCAAGAAACGTAATATAAGTCGCAAGACTAAACGTCGTGCAAATAGACGGCCTGGCTCAAAAGTAAGTGTTTGAAACCGATGTTTTGAGTGAACATAAAGCACTGTAGCTTTAAATGTTAATAAACGCATTACTTCTTCACAACATATACCCTCTATATCGACACAAAAGAAATTAAACCTGTAATATATTCATGAAAATAAGACACGACAAAAAAAATTCTTAGTTGATATATAGATCAATAGTTACAAATATCAAAATATTTATATTGGGAATTTCAAGTGCATACGCATGTACTAATAGTATAAACATAATGTAAAACTGAGATTCGTAGAAGCGATTGTGGTACGGGTTGAAGAGGATTAAAATAGAACGAATCACCAAGAATGCTCGATCGAACGAAATAGATAGGTATCCATTAAATGGAATTAATGGATGGGGAGGATCTGCATTTGCTTCGAGACAACATTTTATGGAAGTACTTATAGAAATTACCTTGTATCAGAAACCTTGCCGGGGGTCTAGACCATCATTATAAGGAGAACCTTTGTTCACATGAGTTTTTTCTACATGCGCAGGTTCTTAACATATATGTCGACTTTTTTAGGAATATTCGCGTCAAATAAATCGAGTTGGAGCAACGAACAGGACCTACTGGAGCACGCTAACAAGATAACATGAGATTCTAACAATCCTATGTATTTATAAAAGATGATTCCATAACTTAATCAACAGCTGCAGCTATGATGAGAATAGACAGGCAGATACAGCGATCCACGACATGAGAAGATACACGAACAAATCCAAATCTATGCAATGAACGTGTTATCACACCACCGTTCCGTTTGCTAAGTACAAGAGCTATCAAATCAGGATCTTTGAATGAATTAGCATTGTTCAATTTCATCTCTCAAGAACTACTGTGGAAGACGCATGACAGAGCAGAGGACGTAAACACAGGCGCTAGAAGACGGCTCTAAAAGGTCTACGACAATTTCACAATTTTTTAAGTCAGAATAAAACTGATGTAGACAATTTTTGGTGTTTGTTTGTAATAAAATGGCGTAATCCTTTTTTGTGCTACGAAAGAAGGCACTAGGCTAGGATTAATGGCGCGTACTACATTGTACTGAATAGTCAAAAAATCAATAGGGCAACAAAAAAAAACAACATTTATATTGCTCTTAAATTAGCAATGTTTTTGTGCAGAGGCAAATGATACCATGACTAATTGAATTAACCTAGTGCCTTTCCTCGCCACAAAAAACGCATTAAATAAAGCGAGCACTGTAGATGGATTGAAGCACCATACTTTACGAGCTAACCCATAAGTCATCCAACACAAGTCTCCAGGAAGAGGTGGCACAATACACCACGATAATATTCATATAATTCATACACAATAAATTCACAAAGATGGCAAAGGAATGAGATTAAAAAATCAAAAGATAAGTATCCCATCATTGAAGCATGAAACTGAAAATCTCTAAAGTAGCTGTCATATATAAGCAGCATGAGACATTCAGTGAGAAGCATATCTGTCATCAAAAGGACACAGTCAGACCTGGCTAATATCCGGAGAATTTAAGACTGCAATTTATATCTGGCTATCATATATAATAAAAGTTATTATAACAGGGCCTTTAGTACTAAGACTCATTTATATGATATCATCAGTAAATTTTAAAATTTTACTAGTAATTCATAAAAGTTTAGCTTATATGAAATTAAATTAGATAACTTAAAAATGCATAATCGTAGTTGAATATTATAATACTGTTAACAAAATTAGTAACAATCACTAGCGCAGAAATTCGAATAGTATTTATTATGTAATAGTACAGATTAGCGGAGAGACTCGATTTTATCTTTAATAGACTCTTGTTAAGTATCTTACGTATCCAGTGCTCTTTTGAGACTGACAAATAACAAAATAATATGATTCATACAGCTAGGACAAAACTTATAAGTCATAGATCCATTCCTTGTATGATATACAAAATGTGTGGGACATTCTCAATGCTTTCATAGCGATGAGGGAACATAACACAGGTACGCGTCTAACATAAGTACACTTGACTACATGTATCAGGCTAGCAAGTGAAGGCATAAATTATCTTGATCAATTATGACAAAACATTGTAATGGAACCCTATGTTCATGATGTACTTGGCCCATTGATATAATGTCGTTGTGAGTCTGTTTGGGCAGTGTTAAAGAAAGTACTTACTCTTGAATTACAGCAATAATTGCCTAAAAGCGTAGAGGATGAGAGTAAGAATAGCATAGAAAAATACGGTAATGCATTGTAGTGATAGGCCTGCAATACTTTAATAGATTATTTAATGGATCTGGTGAATGTGACGAAAAATCACCAAAACAGGTAGAAAGTGTTGTTGATTGGACCTAAATTTCTGTAATTCTTAGGAATGAATATACCCAACAAAAACATGACATTAATTTTTAAACTAGTTGTATTACGGTTTACAATTATTTACGATGGGTAAATATAGATATATTTCAAAGCATCAATTGGGCTTCTGAGTCACGGCAGTCATCTATTAACAAACGCAAAAATACTTTCTCAAAGGACTGAGGTAGATAGTACTATCAACTAGGCGATGACTAGGATCATACTAGTAAGTTCGACACAGTGCAATAATAGGCTACAAATACACATAAATAGCGTCTTTAATTAATCTCATGAGTGTTACAATCCTGTAATCCGGAGAACAACCTGTATATATTGAGTGAAACTGTAGTAACGTAAGAAATTATAAGTGAGGAGACGATGTATGAATTGTTGTCTAGGTGTTCTGCACAGCGGATTCCTGCATAAATTAATTGACAAATCTGTTCGACGATTTGTTTTGTTTTCGTGCCAATAGACACTCTTCTCATCATTTAAATCCTGAAGGTAGTGCGCTGATACTACACAACACAAATGCAGAGATACCTAAATGCCATTTATCTGAATCTATCATAGCAATATTACGGGGAGGGGCTACATAAGTGGCAAGCCATTACTCAGCTTGATCATGTTTACTTAAAACTTTTGTAGGCGTGAAAAATCAGGCTGAAGTATCTTGGCTTTCTTAGAACGAATTTCTCTTCAGTCACAATGGTGCCATAATATATAAATATGACAGTTTGCATAGTCACACACATTGTACTAGGTTTTGATTCTGCTTTAGTGTAACTTTAGCAATGTACGTTTGTCGCCTTGTTGGAGATCTATGTCATCATATGATTATGGTCCTTGGAAGTATTATTGTACATAGTCTAGTCAAGCCAGTGTTTATGTTCTATAGGTACTGTTTCATCGATTATAAATTCTAAGAGATGAGTACCCCTTGTGATGTTCTCTAAGGCCCTAAAAGTCTTAGTCATTTAAGCCTTTGTTACTATGACTAGAGTAGTAGAAGTCTAGGAATACCATTAAGTGTGCTACTTATGACCCTTGATAACATTGCTAGTGGTTCTGGGCTACTCACTAAAAGCTATAACAGTACCAGACGGGATGACACTTGCTTCTGTACCTAGTGATTGTACTCTAAGCACATATGAGTTCTTCAGGCCCATATCTCTCCTATTGCTGTGCAGTTCCTACATCTATAGTTTACTCCTTTAATAGGTCCCTGTTTCTTGCTACGGATTGGATTTCCTGAACCATAAATATTAATTTGTTCTTACACATGGCTTGTTGTCTAATGGTCATGTGGTTTACCCTAGCTTACATTAGTTGCAATAATTCCAGGCCTTAGTTCTTTGCCGTGATGAGTTCTTGTAAGGCTTATAGTTATCCTGTAGGCGCTGTATCCTGTTGCTTGGTTCGAGTATATCCATTCAACCGAAATTAAAAAGTTCTTGAGTCCATAAGAATCCCTTTAGCATGTGCGTGGTCTTAACTATAAACAGCTAATAAGTCTGATAAGGCATCTTTTGCTATCTTAGCACTAGCGTGGTTCCTGTGCATAAAAAGCGTTAGATATCTTGATAGCCAACTTGATCCCTGACCGGTGGATTTCCTAGGCGCATATAATTAATAGATTCTCGACAGCCCTTAGTATATGCTTTTGACTAGTGGTTCGTAGGCGCTCATATTACTTACAGCCTTTAGTTACTCGTTGCTGTGGTTACCTTAAGTACTAAGAAGTTTCTTAGCCACCTTAGTAAACTTTTGCATGTTGTCTCGACTAACCAATAAAGTATCACTCATCGGTTGTTATTACGCCTTGTCACTTATAGACTATTGATCCAGTTCAGCTCCATAAGTTCCTCAATCAGGGAGCCCCTTATTGACTTCTAACTTCTTGTCAATGATGAGCCTCAATTATAGTCATATAAAGTTACCTTAGCCACCCCATTATGTCGTTATAGTTAAGTTAGCTGCATGGTTTACTAACAACAATAGCTCTTTTAAGAGATCAACTCATTGTATCCCTTTTGCCTCAGTTAGATTGCATAAGTCAATAACAGGTTACTTAAAGGGGAAATATAGCCAATTTGTCCTTGTATGCAATAGGGATGAGGTTGCAGCTATCTGATGAGATCCGCATAGTATCAAATCAGGGCAAATACTTGTTACTATTTAGCTTGTTGGTAATTTCGCTATGCCATAGTTCTTCATAGCTCATCGTATCCGCTTGCTTAAGTGGTTAACACTATGTCAAACCATTATAAATGTGAAATTCTTGAGCGCTTGATTCCTAATGCATTAGTAAGAGATTCTAACCATATATGTTCTACAAGCAGCCTTATTAACCTGTTAGCGTGATGTCTTCCTAGCTCAATTGAGTATTCTAGCCCCTTGTTTCCTTACGGATGAGGTTGTTCCTATCATTAAGATTCGATTATGAAGAACCCTTCGCTGAATTGGTTAGCTAGATGGAGCCAAATAATTAATATATAAGGGAGTTTTACATTGCACTCCAGTGTCTTAAAGTCCTGCTCTGTTCATGCTAGTGGACTGCCCTGCCATTAGATTATGTCTATAGTGCCCAATAGTTCCTGAACTTGTGGCGTGAGCTACTTCAGCCGAATTAGACTCTAAGGCCTTGAATCCTTGCTTGTAGATTCCTTAGTAAGCTAACATTCGATAATATGTTTCTTTAGGCTACCTTGCGTTTTTCTGCTTGTGTGTGTTATCACTAACAAAACCATTAAGAGGTTTCCCTAAGGCGGTTCCCTTGCGTTTACACTTGCTGATGAGTTCACATCAGGCCATAAAGATATCTTTAACGACCCTTGTTTTCCTTAAGGCTTGTTAGAGGTAGTCTTAGATCCGATAGTTCTTTCATTTTAGCCCTCTGTTCCATAGTATATGTGCTTCGCCACTATATGAGCTCATATGATTCGTGCATAAGACAGTCCTTGTCCGTTTTCGTATAGAGCCCTGTTTCTAATTGAGCTGTCAGTGGTACTGCATACGTATCCATAGTTCTGTAGGTCTCTTGTTCGACTCATAAGCCTGTGAGGATTAATAACCATATCGGACTCGATCTAGTTCTGATGCCTTGTATAATCAAAACTATGCTAGATAGAGATTGCTCTGAGCCAATATAGTTACCAATAGCAACCTAGATATTATCCTTAGGACTAAGTTGGTTACACTTCTTGTACACTATATATAATGACATAATTCTCAAGCTCTAAGACATGTCATCTCTTACAGCTGTGTTATTGAACTAGCTATAGTTATTCAATGTATTAGTGGCGTCCCTCTTAGTGCATTGCGGTAAGAGGATAGGTGATGCTAGAGACTGCTTATAACGTAATTTCCTTTAGTCAACCTTATGTTCCATATGCATGTGAAATCTAAGTAAGACAATACAATAACGTTCTGATCATTACTCTGAAGCCAATTGCTTCGCTTATATGCTAAGTGATTTTTACTAGGACGCATAGGATTCATTATCCCTATGTTCTATAGGACGTGTGAGATGTCTAAAACATAAATGTTCATTTCTTCGAGCCACGGAGCTGTCAATTTCTAATAAGCATGGTGGAGATTCCTAATGCAATAAGTTCATTTAAGCATCGCTGTTTCCTTGACTAAGTGAGTAGCAATTAGATCATAGTATCTTTATCCAACTAGTTTAAATCTGCTCAAAATGAGGGTAAAAAATAAAAGAAAATCTGCTCGCCAGAGATACAAACATGAAGTAGTACCTATTAATGATCACACTATATTTAAACACTAGTATTTTTTGCCCATAGCAATACTAAAAACATGACATAGCAGTAATATTTCTATCATATTACTACACTGAAAGAAAACGTACTTTATATATTAATCTAAAAGACTACATTCAACAGCTCTTCAAAAATATACACACATTTAGTTTAGAAACTTGAATCTTCTAAAACCTGTCTATCATTTTTAAACCTGTTGTTGTTAGAAACTTTCTGGAAGTAGTGAGAGAGAATCAAATACATCTTCAAAACCACAAATATTGAATCTATTAGAACAAACAGTTCCTAGTGTAAATCTGAACCTAAAAGTAAGTTTCCCACATAGTTAACGAGGGAGGCCATAAATCTATTATGCAATGTACAAGAAAGCGATTCATAGAGGAGTGGCCAAGCACAACATACATTTCGGGGGCAGATAAACGATAATAAAGTATATAAGCTATAAAAACCTAATGATTGCTCTCATATGTACACTTAGGAACAAATAAGTGCCCTTGTGTGAGACTATTCGTACTGGCAGCGACAGGGTGACTCACTTTTGTATGACAAGAGAGTGAAGAGAATTCACATTATAAAAAACATCACTTACGGCACTTGCACCAACATCGAAGACGCCGACATATATGTTAATTCGCCAGTTGACATAATAACTATAACTGATGCTTATTTGTTCAAAGTCTTTTGAGAGTCCATAAAGAGTTAGTCATCATGAATGGTCTAGTAAGAGCACTCACAGTATCACTTTATATTCTTTATGGTTAGATAATCCCATTCAGAAGAAATTGCCAACATAAAAATACCCTACTCCCTAAAAACATGTATCCCTGTCAAAATAGCTCAGCACTAATCTTAAACTAGCTCTCCATGAGCCACAACTTCAATCAAATATAACCAGCCATGTCATTCAACAATAACGACGACTTGCATGCGCAACAATGCTACCGTACCTTTGAACAACAGGAACCAGCTAATAAGGCACATTAGAGTGCAACTAACAAACATGGACGAACAACTTGCATTGAGCGAACTACAGGGGATGCAGCCCATAGATCGAATGAGTTGATGGCTTAATACCGCGACTCACACAATTCATACCAAGTCAATGATTATAATTAGGCAGAACTTGACGTTCTCACCTAGATATGACTAGTAGCAGAAACTAAGGATGTACACTTAATTTACTAAACAGTGGCTACACCTACGCATATCTTAAAGTCACTTCCTATCAAGCGTATTCAAATAGCATATTGCCAATTAGTCTATAAAGTATGGTCTTATAATCAATATGAGAAAGCAAAATGATAGCACATCACATAATAGATACAAGTAAATATATCTTCATGCTTATTAAAATATAAGCAGATAATTTGCTATTTCATTTAAGAGATGTCTGCAAAGCTGAGGGCCCATTAAAACGATAAAAATATTGTATCCAATTATTGTAACTATGATTTTGTATAATGTGTATTGTCTACCAAAAGAGCTAATATATACAATCCATAATCTACATAAATCATGGTAACTATAGATTCACAATGTATATAAGTCAACATTCATATCATGCAATGTAAAAATAATTATTAAATGCGTAGATACGGGTCTCTTATAGGACTAAGTCGATCCATATGATTATATGAATAGTACCTTCCCAAATCCGTACAGTATTGGAAAGATTCTCCCCTACAAACATCTCTTCGAACTAAGGCTAGACCTAAGCCGCAGCCAGCTCTACAATTAGATCGCAATCACACTGATATGGGCTATAGAAATTCCTAAATGTATTGCTCTTGGAAGGTGATTACCCTAATAATACGAATTTATCTATGTCGACCATAAATAGATAACGAAGGTATAGAAATTCTTAAGGAATAGAATAGAATAGATTTGTAGTCCTCATGCTAGTTCATTTTGTAGGTAGGGATCGAGCATAAAAACGTGGGGGGACTGAGACGGGGGTGGTAATCATATCCCTGGAGTGCATACTATGTACTTCATTGTAAGACAAAAATACATAGACCATTTATTACTAATTTCTGTCCATAAATGTAAATCATTGTATTATGTGATATAACTAAGATTTATGTAGATGTTACATTCCGCATTGATTGAAACAGAGAAAGTCATTGATTTGAGAAAGTACGAGAGTTGAACTAATATCACATCAGATTGTTAAAGACAAGAGAGCGGTGATTAACTGGGCCTAGTAAAATGCATGTAAGTAATTGCTGACCCACCATAACAGAATTCTAATAATAATTGTAAATGTAAATCATACAAATACAGGAAGTTTATCGTCGTCCGAATACTTCGACATAACATCTGAGGTACTAATATAATACATAGAGGATATAGACACAGTGGTGAAAACGATTATACATCGACTATGAAAATCGCCGCTTCAATTGCAATTGATACACATTAAGGTTGTGGAAGTAAACATAGTCCACAAATGAAAATAGACATATTCTCAAGAATTTTTTAGATGAAGTCTTATCAAATTGTATGGGATTTGAAAAAAAGGCTATGTGGAGAAAGAAAGAGGCGAGTTTGGGTATAGAATGATACTGTTTTGATTGACTAGTCAAAGGATGGCACAGTATTGGATAAAGCTTATCAGAACTATCGAATTATACAATTGAAAATAGCTATAAATAGGTCGCCTAAATGAAAAAGACTTACATACATTCAGATTATCGTGAGATCAATTACTTTGATCTGCTGAAATTCCTATAATAAATAATAACTTTTAGAAAGAAACATTAAGAGTATACAAGTCTTGTTTGATAGCTACCGTGTACTAGAGTCAGTGATATAGGGTCAGCAAGTGAGAATATAAGTGACAACATATGAAGAGAGCGATTCAAGAGTTCTATATGATATATTTTACAATGGGATATCTAATTTCTTATCCTCAGCTCTCTTCAAAACTCGGGATCTCACCACTCATCCACACTATAGATCAATCCGCTATGTTTATATTTGTCACTAGGCCCTGACTGTTTTTTCTCTGATATGTTTCAGCCTATCAGGTGGTTCCTGCATACATTGGTAGTAATATGATCAGATATCTATCTATCACTGTAAGACCGACGACGAACGTAATTTTCTATAATTACTGTAATAAGAATGTGCGAAAATAATCTAATGAGAGACTGCTATGGATCATAATAATTGCCATTTTGCAGGAAGTAGACATATTTCATAAAGACTCAATGTATAACTACTATATGATACTATTTTAGTTAAACTATATTATTAGTTCAGACTAAGTTGGCTATAAAGACTTAGTCAGGACGTCGAACTGTAGTGTCTAGTGCGAAAATGGCGAAATAGACGAACTAATTTTAACATAGGCAAGTCTCTGATGGGAATACCTTGTGAAGTCCTTGGCTTCTAAATTAGGCATTGCTATCGCGATTCGATAAAATCAGTGGTGGTGAGGATTGAAATGGCTAGCTTAGTGAAGTCTGCTATGAAGAGAGTACTTATCTTTCGAATTGGGAGATCATTGTAAGGAGAAAGATCAAACATGAATGGAGAGCGAAGGAATAAGCAGGGGCTAAACTAAACATTAAGAGCCTAGACTAGTAATTATCTAATAGATGTAGTAGTATGAAATATTTCTTGCTTACAAATTTGTTAAATAGAGATAGTAATTAGATATAATGATTATCTAACGGTAGTACATTGAGTGTACCCTAAAGCTCTTAGCTTAAATTCTAATTCTCTAAGCTTCATATGTGATGGAGCCATAAAATCAGACAGTTTGTGCATAATAACTCATTGAAGGAGAAGAATTGAGACGTGGAAGCCATCACTAGTCTGTAGGAGCGTGCGTATGGATGTAATATATTGTTGTTGAAGGCCATAGTGCATTAGCAGCATGGGCTCAGTATCGGTAGAAGAATGAGAGGCGTGGCTAAGGCGCCGTTATCTGGCGATGGGCGAAATATCTCTGATTCTTGAAAAGTATGTTGAGGCTCATAAAGGACGCATTGGTTGCAGCTTAAATGGCAAAGCGACAATGTCTATGAGTTAGAGTTCGTCTAAGAGCAGAACAAGCGGATGAAGGGGAAGATAGAGGTTTTTTATGTGGATTCTACTAGCATGGCATGAAATGGTTGTGTGATCTAAACTATACGCTTTATGAAGGGCAGTGGCTGTTTACAATAGCTACTATAGATAATTTAAAATGAGTACATGTGAGACTTCATTGACATCATTCAGATGGCGTGAACTAGCTTAGTATGCTACCAGTCACATTGATAAAGAAGAAGCATAAGGATTAGCTGGCCAAGAAAACATAAGTCGCGACGGTATCATAGCATGTACTGTTTTCAGATAAAAATATGTGATGCTAACTCGATCTTCTAGTAACATATCAAGATTAGATCCTGCATGCAGACGGTGTCATCAATTAGATTACCAGATTAGAGGAGCGCTTTTTAGTTTGTTCATGGTAGTAGATCTATGTCGAGAAATTAAAGGGAAATGACTTAGTAGCTGCCAAACGTTAAAGAATTAGACTATGTGAGTGATCCCTTACTTGAAATGATCATATAAAGTTTGTACATAATGGATTAAATTGGGCTATAGTATGCAATATAATACGTCAAGAAGCAATCTCACTAGTATAATATAGGAGTAGATGGCATTCACCCGACATTGATAGAATAGAGAGATGGAGTTATTCCCACGATCTCAGACAGCAAAAAAAAGGGTATAAAATGATGAAAGTGAACTAGAGCCAATCACGTTCAGCGAAGCTTTATTAATAGTAGGATCCGTAATAAATGAATGTAGTTAAACGAGTTAGATAATACAAATATTAGAAAAAGAAAGTTACGTTTAGTTGCTTTCTATAAATAGATAGTAAGTGAAAACTGATTAAGTAGTGTTACATTTTTTGCTCTAAATAGCATTAAATAAGTAAAAATATTACGTTAATAAAAAGCTAGTTCTTGCAGAGCCACTTCGTTCTTGCATTGTTGTCCAGCCAGAGTAATTCCAACTGGTTTACATATAATAAGCTTGGTAAAGGTTTCGTGTATAAGCCATATCAGGTTCTATAAGCCACTATGTCTCTTATGGCTTGCTGGTTCTAACAGCTGATAGTTCTTTAGACCCAATGTCTCTCTTTGCAGTGTAGAAATAGAGATTTCTTAGCTTGGTAGTTCTTACCATTGTTCATTAATCACTTTGTTGAGGTATTCGGATGCACTTATAGTTCAATCAGCCCATTATGGTTACCATATGCTTAAGTGGATTCCTCGCCAGACGTTTTCTTAAGGTCTCATGTCTTTTTCCTCGCTGTGGTTTCCTCAGACGAGCAGAGAAGCGTTAATGATCAATTAGACACCTGATATTAGTTCCTTGGCTGTGTTCCTACATCCAATAATGTTTCTCTTAGCAACCTTTGTTATCCTATTAGCTGGTTGCGTTATTCCATCACCATATAGTTCATTGCTTAGACGCCTATGTTATACCTTGCTGTGAGTTAAATAGCCATCCTAAGTTCTCTGGTAGGATTGGGGATAAGTTGGAGGAGAGTTAAAGATCACTTTGGCATTCCTAAATGCTGTGTCTTCTGATAAGAGTCTTTAGTGTCTAGCACTAATGTTTTTGCTATTATAGCTTATATAGTTGACTTATCGTAGACCAATTAGTTGTAAGTCCCAAGATATGTTACCTCTGTATGTGGTCCTAGGGCTATATGTTGCTTAGTCCTTCTATCTAGAATGCTAGATCGTGATGCCTAGACAGTTTGCAATCGGTTATCATCGATATTGCAAATTATAGCATTCTGCATGTTGTATACTTATGGCTATCATAGATTCTAGCCCTAATATCCAGATGCTTGTTGTTCCTCGTCCTTCATAGTTCTTAGGGACGCGCACTGTAGGTTTTCCTAATTGCAGATGAGTATTTAACCTAAATTCAATAAAATTAACTCTTAAGGAACCCTTGAGTATTCTATAATTAGCAAGTGAATTTTCATCTCAATAGTCATTAACTGATTACTAAGGGGCAGCACTTGTTACATTGCTGCGTGGTGTAACCGATTTTCGCATAGATCTTTACCTAACCTCATTTAGCCTCTGCTATTGATAGGTTGCTCATCAAACTATAAGGGAGGGGGGGGGGGGGGGGGAGGGGGGTGGGGGGGGGGGGGGGGCGCGAATATTGCAACCTGAAATTCGTTCATAGGCTGTTGGTTCTTTACTGCAATAGTTCTATAAGCCTAATATGTTCTCTTTGACTGATGATGTTTGCATTTTACTATACTTAGTTCTTAGAGGATCTCTTGTTTCATTGCGTAAGATTTATGGTTTACTACGACCAATGATGTTTATCTTACCTATGGTCCTTGCTGATGGTTCTCGCCGAATAAAGTTCTATAAGTCCCTCCATTGTTCTCTTGCTAGAAAAGGTGGGGGTTCATCGCCATATCAATTAAGAGTTGACCATTTAGTTCAGTGTCTATTAGTGGATTCCGAATTATGCATACCGATCACTAAATGATAATCTATAGGAGCGCCTTTGTTTCCTTGCTTGTTTTAAAAAGATTAATCCTCAAGTCTACATAATTATCTTTACTATAGCCTTCGTTCATTTGCTGTGATGCGTAGTTTCTTTAGCAGCATATAAGGTTTTAATTAGGCGCCCTTTTCCTTGCTGTGGTTCCTCGACATAGTTCTTAGCCATAGCCCTTACGATAGTTTCTGTTGAGCCCTGTTTGTATGTTCCTTGCTTAGGTCTGCCTTGTTTGCTTCGGCAATGTCTTCTGTCTAGTCTAGTTCCTTGACTTTATGTTTTGCTTGCAACTTTGTTCTATAGTCATACAATTACCAGAATAATAACAACACCTATAAATGGAGGAAATATACCACATGTATGATTTTTACTAAAGAAAATCCTACAATACTAAGATCCAATGATATTACTACTTAAACCCTCAAGGACCACCCGCCCACTTTTGATTTTGGGCGGTGCAGGTCGTTCGTCTGCAGCGACGTCTTTTGGCGTAACCGCAGACATGGGGTTTTACGGCTCCAGGCGCCACAGCTGCGTTGAGCACAGAGCAGTAAACTCTTTTCTCTCTCTCTTCAACTTTCTTATTTCAGATCACTCTACTTCTTTCTCTCCTTTGAACTTGCACTAACACAGCCGTGTTTTCCAGCACAACTCTGTCACGCATCGGTAGCGGGAAACCTCCCTCCCTGGCACATTAAAAACCCATTGATTGCCGCAGTCAGTGAACCACAGCGTAATCAAGGGCTTTTTCCCCTGCCTGTGGTCCGGGAGATCGATACTCCCAGTAACCCAACATACCCAGGGAACCGGCTGCAACAGTCAGCCCTGGGACGTAGAGTAGCCCCAGTGCTGTCTGGATAAGAAGCCGTGATCAGTGCTCCAACCTGTGGTGCTAACCCCAGACTGCAGCAAGTGACATACTTACACAGATTATGAAAGTAATAGGCATATATGTAATATTGATTAATAAATTACTAAGTGTAAAACATTTTAAAAAAAAAGTTATTTATCCTTTCATGGGATTAAAAAAAAAGAGTAAAAAAAAAATAAAAACGCGTAGAAAAAAATAAAATAAATAATAAAATAAAAACAACTATTTACTAAAAAATAATTGCATATACATTACACACAGATAAAAAAAAACCTACACATAATAGGATCCACCACGACACAAAATAACCTTAAGAATTCAATCTAACACATAATAAGTATAAAATGTGAATGCTGTAAAAAAGTACAACGTGTCGAGGTCTCATACAACTGCGTCATTGAAAAAATAAAAAAAGGACGACTGTTGAAACGCAAGGAGGTAAAAACTAAAAAAATGTGCTGGTTAAGTACTTTTCAGACGTTCGGCTTAAGGAGTTAAGGACCAAATATATCTGCCAAGCCCTGACCAAATGTGACCACTAAATGTGACTATCAGTTGTACGCAGACTCTGCAGACATAGAAGTGATTACACTGCAGTTACATCCAGTGACTCACAGGTGATGCCTTTTCTGATGAGTCGTTCACTGACACCTTACTTAGATACAGAGGGTATTAATACTTTAGTCGTATCCTATTCATTTTATTATGACATTTACCTGTGTTTATAATTTTCTCATAGAATGAAATGCCGATACTGTTTTTTTCTTTCTGGTTCAACCTGTGTCCCCTTAAAAAAAAAATATTTCAACAAAGTTTTTTGTATTTTAATGAGGATTTGTTGCTCCTGTTTTTCTTGGTTATATACAGGTCCCCTCAATAGGTAATAAAGTAGACAGGTAGGTATGTAGGTCAGCACGGTAACTAAGTAACTATATAGGTCCCCCAGTAGGTACACTACCGTTCAAAAGTTTGGGGTCACCCAGACAATTTTATGATTTTCCCTGATACTTTTATTTATCAGATGAGTTACAGATATGAATGAAAGTCTCAATCCAGACATTGACAAGGGTTAGAAATACACGATTTTTGTAATTGGAATAATAATTTTTCTACTTCAGACTTTGCTTTCGTGACGCTCCCTTTGGCTGCAAATCCAGCATTGCAAGACCTTTCTTCTTATGCTGATAATTTTGCTGAGGTAATCGGGAGAAAATATCACCCCCCCATGCTTTCCAGAAGCCTCTCCCACCAGTTGGATTGGCCTGATGGGACATTTTTAGCGAACCATATGGTCACAGCTGCTCCCACAACACTCAATGGGTTGAGATCTGGTGACTTGCACTGACCACTCTCCATTACAGATAGAATACCATCTGCCTCCTCTTTTCCCTAAATAGGTTCTGCCATCATTTGGAGGTGGCTTGGGGTCATTGTCCTTTGCAGGATGAAATTGGCTCCAATCAAGGCCCCCCACAGGTATGGCATGGTGTTTGCAAAATGGAGTGATAGCCTCCTTATTCAAAATCCCTTTTACCTTGTAGAAATCCCCACTTACCAGCACCAAAAGGCCCCCCCCGGACCACACATACCTCCACCAGACCAACCCAGACCTCCATTACCTCCACCACACCAAGCAACCCCCCCCATCAGGACCTCCACCACCCCAAAGAAACCCCCAACATCACATTCCCTCCACCCCCAAACCACCCCAGACCATCACTTTCCCTCCCCCATGCTTGACAGATGGCGTCGGGGCCCCTCTTCCAGCATTTTTTCATTTTCTGCGTCTCACAAATTTCTTCTGTGAATCCAACCCCTAAAACTTCGTTTTGTCTCCATAACATTTTTTCCCGACTTCCTCTGTCCAAGTTTTTTGTTTTTTTGCCTTTTAATCTTTTCCCTTTTAAATTTTAGCCAGTCTCAAATATGTTTTTTTTTTCCCACTCGCCCTGAAGGCCCGCCCCCGGGAGTCGCCTCTTCCCTGTAGACATTGAAACTGCGTTTTGCGGGGTATTTAATGAAGTTGCCAGCTGAAAACCTGTGAGGCAAAATTTCTCAAACTTGAGACTCTAATTATTTGTTTTGTTGCTCGTTGTGCAGCGGGCCTCCCACTTCTCTTTTATCGGTTGAGCCTGTTTTGCTCTCCCTGAGGGGTTTTACTCCCGTTGTGGGAAATCTTCGTTTTTGGCAATTTCTCACATGGAATACCTTCCCCTCCGAACAAGAATAGACGTCGATTTTTCCATAAAGTTCCTTTTTTCTGGGCCTTTTTGCAGTTTAATCGAACCAACAAATGTAATGCTCCAGATTTCAACTATCAAAGGAAGGTCAGTTTTTAATTTTCTTTTTAAATCAGAAAAACTGTTTTCAGCTGTTCGACATACCTGCAAAAGGGGTTTTAAAGGGTTTTTACCCAAATATTTTTTACCATTGCAAACCAATGTACCTTTTAGAACCGGATTTGAGGGTGTGGAATGGGCCCTTCCCCCTAGTGGGATATTGCTAAAAACCAGATTTTGCGCAAAATAGTTCATTTACCAATTAACTTTTATAGAGTTTTTTCTATTCATTTAATGTTACCTTCTTTAAAAAAAAACCTGGCTTTCTTTAAAAAATGGGGAAATTTTTCTAAGTGACCCAAATTTTTTGATGTTAGTTAAGAGGTACACAAGGTCCCCATGTAGGAAGATATATAGCCACTTTTATTAGCTAAAAAGGTATATAGGCCCCCCTAGTAGGTGGGTAAATAGGTTGTTTTGTTAAGTAGGTATATAGCTATCCCCAGTAGGAAGGGGGGGTATATTGGTTTTTTTTAGGGGTTTTGGGTCCCCCTGCAGGTGTAAGTATATTGGTCCTCCAGTATGTAGGAGCAATGGAAAAATTTGGTCCCCCCGTAGGTTTGGGAGGTTCCTAGGTTTGTAGGGGAAAATCCCCCCAGTAAGTTGGTAGTTATATAAGGCCCCCAGTCAGCTCCAGATACCTGTGGCAACTGACCAGGACCTTTTGTCACTCCCCCCCCTTCTAGTGCTGCCCGGTGCACATTTGGTTAACCTGGTTAGTAGCTCTAGTCATTTAAAGTGACTCGACTGTTATTTGGCTTTTGTTAATCCTTTTTTTTCTTATTACACAAACAATTATACAAAGTAGAAAGTACTAAATGAGCCGAGGTCTTTTCTTTATCAGAGGAATTTAGTTTCTAAAAATAACCTTTTGTCTTTTACCTCTCACAATGAAGCTGTGTCCTTGGTTTTAAACAAAAAGCTTCCATTCAATTACAGATGTTACTTTGGATACAACTTGGATATTTATTTTTTTCACATCAAAATGTCTTCTTTTTTTAAACTTTAAGTAATCGCCATTGGTGGGACATTTTGAAAGGGGTTTTCCCATCTTGGACATTAAAATCATATCAATAGGTTAAAAGGGTCTTCTCACCACTCTGATTAGTTTTAAACATGTAGGCAAAGGTAAATAAAGACTGTTACCAAATACATTGCTGTTTTGATTTTGCTTTCTTTTAGAGTTAACAGTTCTTTCCCTGCCCGTGTACCAAGTCTGATAGGGGAACAATCCCTTATCTCTGCTTTAGCAGCCTTTTTTGGGATAGTGAGTTCACTTCCTGCTGAGTCTTATCAGAGCAAAGGATTTCTTAGTTTTTTTAGAAAAAAATTAAATCTTTAGAAAATCTGTACCTTTTCATGCGCTTTAAACCCTTTATCACCAACACCTCCAACAGGCTCACTAGGGAAAAGCAGAGCAAAAATTTGTCCCCCGTTGTAGAACTGCCCACAGCCTGAACAGGAAGTGGGGGCCGAAGCTGTAGAACCCCCCCCACCTGATACAGGAAGTGGGAGCCGAAGCTGTAAAAAACCCCCCACAGCCCGAAAGAAAATGGGAGCCCGAAGCTGTAGAACCCCACACCTGAACAGGGGAAATGGGGTCCCGAAGCTGAAGGACGCCAACAACGAAGGAAAATGGGTCTGAAGCTGTAAACTGCATACGCCCGACAAAAATGGGAGCCTGAAGCTGTAGAACCACCCACAGCCTGAACAGGAGGGGGGAACCTGAACTGTAGAAACACTACAGCCTGAACAGGAAGTGGGACCTGAAATTTGAAAAACCACCACGGGCTAACGGGAAAAGGGGGAGCTGAGGCTGTGAACCCCCAAAAAACCTAACAGGAAGTGCGAGCCTAAAACTGAAAAACCCCCCAAAGCCTGAACAGGAAAAGGGGGAAACCTGAATTTTTGTGAAACACCAAGCCTGAAACAGGAAGGGGGAGCCTTTAAATGTAAAACCCCACCCCCCCTGACAGGGAAAGGGACCCTAGCTGTAAAACCCCCAAGCCCTGTACAGGGAAAGGGAACCTAAGTGTAGAACCACTCACAGCCTCCAAAAAGGGAAGCCTGAAGCTAAAAAAACTTCCCCATTTGTGGGGCGCCCCTCAAGGAAAAGATTTTTGGCCAAAAATTTTTAAAAAAAATAGCCACATTCCCCCCCATTTCCCCTGACGCCCCCCCTAAAGCTCTCTGGGTTCCCCCAACAAATTTTTTTTTGCCTCTGATAACCAAATATTTCTGTTGGGGTTAATAAGTTTTTTTCACTGCTCATACTTACTTTATACCACCTGGTTATTTTTCTCACCCTAACAAAAATTTTGAAAGATTTTAATAGATAACTGGGCAAGAATCATTTTGTTACACATGTAGGTTACACAAATACTTTCCACTGAAAGTGTTAAAATTTGCAATTTATGTATCTACTCGGCTGTATACACTACAAGAAGTCACTTTGTCAGCTGGATAAATGCAACAATGATTCCTTTTATTGTTTGCCACAATTATTTACAAAATAGTCCAAATGTGGCATCCCAAAATGAAAAAATTTTCATTAAATTGACAACCTGAGATGCATCCTTCCGACACCAAGAGTCCATGTGCAGTGAATAAATCATTCCCATCTTCGGGTAAGTAATGTGCTTATAAGAACAGATCCTCGAAGAAGGATAAATAAAATGCCGAAAAAGGGGCTTTTTTTCCTCCGAAAATGTTCCATTGCAAAAACCGCCCCCCTTTTGTGGATGACTCGCTGCTCTGGATTTATTCTAATAAGCACATTACTTACCTGACAATGGGAATGATTTATTCACCACACATGGACTCTTGATACCGGAAAGATACATCTCAGGTTGTCAATTGAATGAAATTTCATATATGTGGATGCCATAATTGGGCTATTTTGTAAACAACTGTTGCAAAAAATAAAAGAAATCATCGTTGCATTTATCCATCTGACTAAGGGGGACATGTACGAAAACTGTCAAGGTGTAAGACTTTCCCTTTTGCCCATAGCAACCAATCGGAGCTCCCTTTTCTATTTTCCAGAGCACTATATGAAATGAAAGGTTCGCTCTGATTGGTTTCTGGGGGCCCAAAAAATTTTAAGTTTTATATCAACCCGTTTTCACAATTTGGGGCCCCAATTGTCTACTTGAAGTGAATAAAGCAAAAGGCTTTGGGAGGGAAATGAGCTGAGGAACTCAAGTGCATCTTATTGGATGTAGGTATACCTCAAGTCACATGTATCTCATAGGAGCTTGCAAGGTGAAAGGGATTTGAGCCCAAACAGTTAAGTTCATCTGGCAGACACCTGTTTCGGGGTTATTTGCCCCTGGTCAGTGCAGTGTAGAACTTACGGTTGGCTGGGTGAAAGGCGAGGGAGAGTTGGCTTAGGAAGGGGGAGAAAATCTCTCTAGGGGGAAGGATCCACCTATATAAATTGGTCGGTGTGAGGATTTACTTGCCTTTCAGACCTCAGTAAGTTCTACGCTGCACTGATGAGGGGCAAATACCCGAAAACAGCTGTTTGCAGATGAAGTGAACTGGTTTGGTTCAAATCCCTTTCACATTGCTAGGCTCCTGCGAGCTACTTGTGACTTGAGAGATAACTACATCCCATAGAGTGCGCTGTGGAGTTTCTCAGCTCTTTTCCCATAAGCATTATGCAAAACAGTCAGTGAGGTCTGAAAGGCGCATAAATCCTCGCACCGACCAGTTTATTGGTGGCTCTCCCCAAGGAGAGATTTTCCCCCTTCTAAGCCTCTCTTGCTTATATCCCAGCTCAACCAGTAAGTTCTACGCTTGCGGCACTGATGTGGGGTAAATAACCGGAAACAGTTTTTCTGCAGGAAGATATTAACTGCGTTTGGCTAATCCTTTCACACTGCAAGGCTCCTGTGAGATAATGTGAATTGAGGAGATACTCATACAACAGAGTGCGCGTGTGGAGCTTCTCCAGTCGTTTCCAGAGCCCTTTGGTTTATGCAAAACAGTCAGTGAGGTCTGAAAGGCAAGTAAATTCTCACACCGACCAACTTACTTGAAGTGTGTTCAGGAGACAACCCACTGAGAAGGCTGCTGAGATGCATCTCTAATATATGTTGGTTACAAATATACTGTCTCCTTGGCTGTAGACAAGTCCTATTCATATATATGACACTACTGGCACTGGATTTTTAAACTATACTTGGGATAGCTGTGATATTTTATGAGGTTAGAGGTTCAAAGTTTTTGGTGCCCAGGCACCATTTTTTTTGCGCACATTAGTAGTGTAGAATGCACCTGAAGCTATGAACCTGTTCTACTGCGGTTGACAGATTTAGCGCTTTCTGGCTCAGGTAAACCACTTTAAAAGTGCTCTACCTGTTCCAGAGGTAATGCACCTGGATTTGCCATACTGAAGCTATAAATGTGTAGCTTCGTACGGTTGTAGTGTGCCCCGCCTCACGCTCCGCCCCCGATCTAAGGCGCATTACATGTGCCTCGGGCGCCTTCTGTTAATGCGCCTGATATTGGATTATACATGAAAAAAGTTTGAGATTCTTGGTTCACATATTTTGATCAAAAAATGCTTAAGCTGCCCACGACTTTCAACGTGATCTCAGGTCGTGCAAGTTCTATGCTTTTCTTTACCTCTCATTAGCGCCATAATCCAGGCTCTCACTGGGTAGCCAACCTCCATTATCCAGAGAGGAATAGAAAAAAATAAAAAAAACATCCAAACTTGCTAGCTGCACTTTTATGACAGGCCTGTGAAGTGGTCGTTAGTGCAGAAAACAAATGGGGCACCTTCCTCCCATAATGAGATTAAAAGCTATATACACAATATTCTAGTATGGTTCTGCACAAAAAAACCATTCCTGAAAAAAACATGCGAAAGGGTGCCATGGCAGGCTGCGGCACACACATATATATAGTTTTATATATAATATATTATATATATTTATTATAATTATATATATATATATATATATATACACCACACCAACTACCTGCGGCAAACGACTGCAAAATGGGCAATAAATTTACATGGGGAAATCCCTAAAGAAGCATTTATGCTATCTATCATACATGAAAAAACTTGAGTTTCATTTTTTTTTTTTTTTTTTTTTTTTTTTTTTTTTTTTTTAGGGCAGTCCTACGCTATGTTTATCTCTCAATAGAGCCAAATCCAGGCCTCTCACTGGCTGATATTGGATTGCGCCTGACATAGGTGTAACTTTTGGGGGGTACGGAGGGGACTGGTCCCCCCACTTTTTTCTGTGTGGGGGACGGCCCCCCACTTTTTAGCCTCTTCATATTAAAAAAGTAATCCATATGAATGCATTGAAAATACGGTAAGTGGGGAGGAGCAAGGCCAGGGGGGTAAGGGGAGAAAGAAGTTAACCTTTGCTTCCTTTAGTGTAGTGCTGTTTGGGGGGGGGGACAGAGTATGGTAGCAGCATGCAAGTGTCGTGTGCAGTGTCGTGTGCAGCGCTGATGGGTAGATTGTGCTGTGGTATCATATGCTGGGGTGCTGCACACATTCAGAAATGCTCACAGGGGAATAGATCTCGGGGGCCCACCCATCGGTTCTGGTTTATAGTTTACGGCATCGTGGACATTAATGAGCACTGGGGTAACTGATGGCCAGGGCAGACATATTTCGTTCTGGATTGTGTAGTACCTATGTAGGCTAATCTGCGGGCTGTGCGAACTGAGCATTGTCTCTGGGCGTGATGGAGCGCCATGACGTGCCCAGAATGTGGACTCAGTATTGAGCGACCGCCATTGTGGAATATGTCTTGTGAAAAAGAATACATATGTATTGTTAAAAGAACTCAATATGTCTTGTGAACACGCACTCTCAGTCTTGTGAAACGAACGAAATATGGTATTGTGACAACGCCTTTCCATCTAGGATTGTGAAAAAGACATAAATTATGTATTGTGAAACCGCGAATACATATGTATTGTTGAAAAGCTTCTAAATATGTATAGTGAAAGAGCTTAATATGTCAGTGTTAGAAGCCTAGATATGTTTTGTGAAAGCGAAAATATGTATTGTGCGAAAGCATCGCTATGTATTGTGCCAAAGGACTAACGCTGTATTGTGAAAGACTCACCTATGGTTCTTGTGAAGAGACAAATTGTATTGTGCGACGGGAACAATAGATCATATGTATTGTGCAAGTATAAAATATGGTATTGTGCAAGCACCCATACATGTATTGTGAAAAGAATCAATCAGTCATTGTGCACAGCATAAGTCTGTCTTGTGCAAAAGAATAAATATGCTATTGTGCACAAATAATAATATGTATGTGAAAACGATAAATATGTCATTGTGAAAAGAAGAATATGGATTGTGGCCCGCCTCCAACTAAGTTTGTGATAACAGAATTAAATCTGTATTGTGACAAAAGACTGAAATATGTATATTTTTTTTTTTTTTTTAGTTTTGAAACAGAATACGATGATGTCTTGTGACAAAGAATAAATATGTCATTGTGAAAAAGAATAAATATGGTCTTGGTGAAAGAGAATACTTATGTCTTGTGTACAGAATACATATGTCTTGTGAAAAAGAATAATACTGTATTGTGACAAAGAATAAATATTGAATGTGAAAAAGAATCCTATGAATTGTGCAGATACATTGTATTGTGAAAAGAGACTACATTGTAATGTGAGAAAGATAATATGTAAAGTTGTGCACACGAATAAAAATGTTTTGTGAATATAATAACTACTGTATTGGTGAAAAAGACTAAATATGTATTGAGCCACCGACTCCCCTCATGAATTATGAATAGAATAATACGGTATTGTGAAAAAGAATAAATAAGCTATGATGAAGAAGAATGATCTGTATTGTGCCGACATCCTAACCTATGTATTGAGCAAGAACGCCTGCCTAGGGGTAATGTGCAAAAGAATAAATATGTATTGTGACAAAGAATTGTGGAATATGTATTGTGCACACGCTCAATATGTATTGTGACGAAGAATAGAATATGTATTGTGAAAAAAGCATCACTAATGTATTGTGAAAAGACTAATTGTATTGTGGCCTAGAAATGGAATGGTATTGTGAAAGAATAAATATGGATAGTGAAAACAAATAAAAAAGTATTGGACGCCTTCCTATGTATTGTGACAAAGCCTATATTGATTGTTGAAAAGAGAATAAATATGTATTTGTGAAAAAGAATAATATGTATTGTGAAACAGAATAAATCTGTGTGTGAAAAGAATCAATATGTATTGTGAAAAATAGAAATATGTTAGTGAAAAAGCCTAACAATTGTATTGTGACACCGAATAAATAAGTATGGGACCCCGACATCAATCTGTATTGAGACCCAGGCCTAATATGTCTGTGTACAAGAATAACTTGTATGGTGTACAAGACTCCTCCAGTATTGTGGAAAAAGGAATCATCTGTATAGTGACAAAGACTTCAATCTGTCTTTAGCCCCACAGCCTCACATCACACAATGGTCTTGTGCCAACCAGAACCACTCTGTTATGTTATCTCCCTACACCCATATGTCAAGTGCACCCTCATACTCTTTATTTTGCCCCAGCCACCCCTACTGCTAGAGCCCTCCACACCCACATACAATTTCCCACACACCACATAAAAGTTTCCTCCTCCACCAATTACATTATCACCCTCCCCCGCATACAGTATCCCCCTCCACCCATACAATATACCCCACCACCCACTACAATATCCCACCAACCCACTTACAATAATCCCCCACACCACATACAATATCCCCTCACCCATACAATATCCCCCACCACCATTACAATATCCCCCTCCACCCGCATACAGTATCCCCGCACCCACAGTACAATATTCACCTCATTGTTTCCCTTGGTCACGCACCTCGCCACTACTGAAATACACTCCAGCAAGAAAAGTAAAGTTGTAACTCCTATCTCAGGGGTCAGGTTGTTTCCCTCGTTCTTACAATTCAGGGACACATGTTACTCTGCCCCTTTACCCTCACTGATATAACCTACAACACTGCCATAGGGAGAACATATAGAGGTCAGGACACCCAGCTCAGGGTATAACCTACAACACGCCATATAGAGACCTCATAGAGGTCAGACTCAGCTCAGGTTAACATACTACACCGCCCATATAGGACACATAGAGGTTCTCAGACACCAGCTCAGCTTATAAACTACTACACTGCCACATATTAGAGACCACATAGAGGTCAGAAAACCAGCTCAGGTATAACGCTACAACACCACCAATAGAGAACATTTAGTGGTCAAACACCAGCTCTGGTGTATAACCTTTCCAACACCTTATAGAGTCCACATAGAGGTCACGACACCAGCTCAGGTTATAACCTTACAACACCCTTATAGAGAACACATGTGGTTCAGACACCATCTCAGTTAATAACTTCTACACCGCTTATAGAAACCACATAGAAGACGTCAGTACAGCTCAGGTTATATCTACAACACCCTATACCAATCAGGGGACACAGGTGCGCTGCCCACTATACCCGAAGCCAGATAACTTACAAACATATATGAGGAACCAACGCATTAGCCGGTCAGACACCTAGCGTCTGGTTGAACCTACATCACAGACCTTTTATGTTACTAATAGAGTGGGGATGTATAAAGCGCTGGGTGTTACTAATTCTCCGAAGTCGGTGGGGGCGGGGGGGGGTTGTGTGTGCTTAATCTGTGTGGGATGTATCAATGAAGATGGTGTGTTAAGTATTTTTATACGAATAGGGGGTGAGGCGTGGGGGGTGGGTGGGTGGGGGAGGGGGGTTGGGGGGGGGGGTGGGGGGGGGGGGGGGCGGCGGTGGCGTGGTGGGTGGGGGGGGGGGTGGGGGTGGGTGTGGGTTGTGGGGGTTTTGTTCACTTTAGTGTTGTTTATTTATTGTTTTAGTTTTTTTTATTTTTTTATTGTTTTTATTTTTTTGTTATTGCTTTTGTTTTTTTTTTATTTATAGAGAACCACAATAGAAGGTTCAGACACCAGCTCAGGTATAACCTACAAACACCACCATTATAGAGGACCACATGAGGTTCAGACACCAGGCTCAGTATAACCATACAAACCGCCATATAGAGACCACATAGGGTCAGACACCAGATCAGGTATAACCTACAACACAACCTATTAGAGACCACAATAGAGAGGTCAAGACACCAGCTCAGGTATATACCTCAAACACCACCATATAGAGACCACATAGTGAGTCAGACACCAGCTCTCAGGTATAACCTACAACACTTGTCATATAGAGACCACATAGAGGTCAGACACATGCTAAGGTCACCATCACATTACAATATAATAAAATAACCCTTGATGTCCAGCTCGACTCACCAAGGAGAGGAACGTTCTGAGTCGTTCTCATTTTCCTTGAGTCGTTCCGTAGGATTCCCTCTGTCTTCTGCTTCCGGTCACAAGCCATGATGGACTTGTACGGGGTGCCACAGCTCATACCCTTGGGCGTAGAAAATTACACAATTATCTTGAATCCTCAATTTTCCAGTCATTTTCTTTTACCTATTCCACCTCTGTACAAACTACCCAGGGGTGAGTGAGAGTGGGTACAGGGCCTAGTATACTATAGGGTTTGGAGGGTGGGGAGAACGGGCCACAAGGTAAAATGCCTAGATAGGCCCTATTTTTAGGTTGGTTAGACCCCGCGGATAAGTTGCTAGGCCAGCTTGGCCGACAGGTTGGTGTTGGGTGGGTACCTAGCCAAGGTGGGTAGGTTTAAATAGCCCCAGATAGAATAAGCAGTCCCCAGTTATACAAAGTTGATAGGTACAAGTTAGGTTGGTGGACCCCTAGTTTAGTTAGCATGTAGGTTGGTGTTGGGTGTGTCCCAATTAGTGCGTAGAGACTGTAGGTAGGTTGGGCTTTCCCCTAGTAAGGTGGGGTAAGCTGTAGGGTTTTTTTAGTAGTGGTCCCCTTTAAATAGGCTGCAAGCAGTCAATGGCAGTTAGGGGAACCCCTTTGGGTTACTTACAAGGCAGGTAAGGGGTTCCTTTAGGTATATACAGCAGTTTAGGGTCTCCTTTAGGGTATGGTTCTACAGGTATGTTAGGGGCCTCCCCTTTCCTTTAGGTTGTGTGCAGGAAGTCAGGGAGCCCCCCTATTAGCTTCTACTGTGTAGGTAGTCAGAGCCCCCATTAGTGTTTCTCTTTTCGTTCTTTCTTGGCTTTTTGGTAGCCAGGGCCTCCCTGTGTAGTTTCCTCAAGGGCCCCCTGTAGGTTTGTTTTTTGTTGCTTTTGTGCCAGAACCCCCCCTTGTCAGTCTAGGGCCCCCTGTAGGTATGCCAGAACCCCCTTGTAGTCAGGGCCCTGTTGGTTCCAGATGATCCCCCCCCTTGTAGTCACTTTTCCGGGCCCCCTGTTGGTTCGTCTGGTCCCACTGGTGTAGGTCAGGGGGCCCCCCCCCCTGTTGGTTTGTAGTTTGTCAAAGGGACCCCAGTGGGTTGGCTGGGCAACCCGTGAGGGTTGAGCGTCGTGCGGTGCTTTGTTGTGTGTGTTTTTTGGGGACCGTCATGGAGGTAGTCAGGGGCCCCCTTTTGATTGCCAGTGCGCCCACTGTTGGGTGCTGGAGCCCAAAAAGCCACAGGGGTGTTGCTGGCGACCCATTGTTCCTGGTGTGTTTGAGCCGGCCGTTGGTTAGCCAGGGACCCCCCCTTGTAGTATGGGTAGGGTATGTACCTAGCTTGTTGATGCCTGTAATTAAATGTTTGCACAGTGCCTTTTCGATTGGAAGCAGGGCCTCCCCATGTTGGTTTAGCCAGGGCCCCCAATCCCCGAAACGCCAAGAGGATAGCTAAGTGATCGGTGTGCCCACGGGCCCCCCTAGTAGCCCAGGGGGGGCCCTCTTGTAGCCAGGGCACCCCATAATGTAGCCCTGACGAGGCCCCCCCACCCCCCCCAGCACCCCCCCACACCCCCCCCCCCCCCACCCCCCCCCCCTTAGTAGCTTAAGGGCTCCACCCTTATAGTTTGTTATTCTGTAGTCAGGAGCCCGCTCTAGTAACAGTGTTTCCCCCGCCCCAGTTAGCAAGGTCGAAGGTCGATTGACCCCAGAAGTAGAGAGCCAGGATGTCAGGAGAGCAGACTTGGCACCAGGTTACAAAAAGAGGCCGACCGTCCCCGCCCACCCGACCTTGTACCGAGCCCACCCTTCTCTTTTGTTGACCACGTACCCCCCCCTAGTTAGCCAGTCTCCCCCTCCTTTCCCTTTACCCCCTTTGTAGCCAGTTTCCCCCTAGTAGCCAGAACCCCCCTGTCCTTCTTTAGCAGGCGTTACCACCCTGAGTAGAGCACATGTAGCGACGTAGTTGGTGTATAGTTGCCAGGGCCTCCCCCCCTGGGGCACCCCCACCCAAACCCAGGTGCATGGGGCACAAACCTACCCAACACCCCACCCCCTAGTAGCCTGAGCACCCCCTTAGCAGGGCCCTCCATAAGCAGTGTCCCCGCCAAGAGCAGCCAGGGCCCCCCTTAGCCAGTGTCCCCCATAGTTGCCAAGGCCCCCCTTAGACAAGTGTCCCCCCCCATAGTAGTCCAGGCCCCCGCTTAGCCAGTGTCCACGCCAAAGTAGCCAGGGCCAAACTTAGCCAGTGTCCCCCATAGTAGCCAGGGCCCCCCTTAGCAGGTGTCCACCCCCTTAGTAGGCCAGAGCCCCCTTAGCCATTGTCCCCCCTTCATTAGTTGCCAGGGCCCCCCTATAGCCAGTGTACCACCCCTAGTAGCCAGAGCCCCCCTTAGCCAGTTGTCCCCCCTATAGTAGCAGAGCCCCCCTTAGCCAGTGTCCCCCCATAGTTGCCAGAGCCCCCCCTTAGCCAGTGTCCCCCCAATTACGTAGTCAGGGCCCCCTTAGGCACAGCGTCACCCCCCCCCATAGTAGGCAGTGGGCCCCCCTTAGCCAGTGCTCACCCCATTAGTAGCCAGAGCCCCCTGTAGGTGTTTAAAAAAAAAAAACAATCACTTACCTTGCTCCCGCTCCGGCTCCGCTCTGGACAGTCAACGGCCGCTCCGTGCTGCCGCCTGCATAGGCGGCGCGGTGAAAATGAGTCTCCGCGCACTTACGTCAGCTGTAGGGGCCGGCGCCCGGAAGGCTGGATGGCTAATGCTTCAGCCTGCCATGGAGAGCAGTGGAGGCAGCGATAGTGGCGCTGGCTCCGCTGACACCGCGCAGCCCGGGAGCCGCGGGACATTAGTCCCAACTCCCGGGCCAGTCTTCTGGGCGCTTGGGACGCGGGTCGCGGGCGTTTCAGTGACCGGATGCCGCATGGACGGGCCCCGGGGAGTGACGGCACTGCCTTTCGGGGCCCGCAGCGGCTTGGGGCCCACCGGGGGATTCCCCGGTCGCCCGGCGGCCCAGTCCGAGCCTGTACGTAGGACACTGTTAATGGACACATATTGCAAAGTGACTTGATTTTGCAAGATCTTTAACATAAAAAACAATCCTTGTAGTGAGACACCCCTTTAATTTTTTTCCAGAGCTGTATTTCAGTTGATTCCAGCTTTCTAAAGTCTTTGAAGCAATATCAGCCACCTCCCCTGCCAGCAGTTGGAGGACCCATCATGGTGGTGTCTGGACCTAAAGAGCAGTCAGGTTGGCAAGTATAAAGGTTTGGGCCGAGATCTGGAATTTGAGGGTCAGGTGTCTAGCACAGAAAATGGTGTTACCAATAACCATCCCAGTGGAAAGTAAGGGCCTATGTCTGGGGAAACCATGGTCTACTTCTTCACTATGACTTAGGAAACTAAATTGGCTTTGTGCACACTCCTCTTATAGTGATGGAAGAACAGCATTGTTTGGATCCAATCCTGTCCAGGGGAGCAGGGTTGTTTGGTGATTAGCTCTGTTGGGGTCCTGGATTTAAGCCCCACGAAGGACACTATCTTCAACTTTCTATTGGTCCCCGTGTTTGTGTGGGGTTCTCTACACTACAAAAATGTAGACTTCTTAATTTGGATTTAGGGCCACATGTATGAACCTGTGTAGGTCTACAACAGACTTTTTCCCCCCGTAGGTTACTATGGTCAAGAGAGTGAGTTTTAAACCTAAACTGTTCCATACATATGGCCCTTAGACTGAGCCCCAACGAGGACAGGAAGCAATGTCAATGACCATCTTTGTACAACACTGGACTATAAGGACTTGTCCCCACGGCACGGGTTTTCAGGTGGTTTGCGGTTTTGCAGACTGTCTGAAAACCAGCCGAATGGTGCTCTATGGAAAACCCATGCAGCAGTCCCCACTACACGGGTTTTCCGTCCGAACAACATTCTACAAGAACACTCTTCCGTCCAGTTTTTGGATGGAATCTGTGCTTGTGAATGCGAGAGCTTTTCTCCGCTCATCTGAGAAAAGCCGTCCCCTCCCCCCAGCCGTGGGGACGCACACAAACTGGATAAATACCGGTCAGATAAACCGACCAGTATTTGTCCATATATAAGAACTCATTGGGGAAAACTGTTTCTTGAACTCCTAGCATGGAAAGGGATCCACTCTTAGTATTCTAAGTTTTCTGCTGTTTAGAGCTGTAATTGACCCATGACCTTAGGTTATAGCATATGATAGAGACAGCCCAGAAGTAAAAACCCAATAGTTGACCCACTAATAAAAGCCAACAGCTATGCGGTTCCAAATTAGCGCAGAGACTCCAGTGTTATAAAGGTAAAAATACCGTGTTTATTGGCCGAAGTTACGCGTTACGTGCAAAATTACACTTCCTCAGACTTCAGTCTGAGGAAGTGTGATTTTGCACGTAACTTCGACATAAACACAGTTTATTTTTAACTTTGTATTCTAACACTGGAGTCTCATCGCTAATTTGGAACGCATAGTGTTGGTTTTTAGTGATCAACTATTGGGTTTTTACTCATCTCCCCCACTGGACTCCTCCGCTCTTGGAAAGGGAAGTACTAGACAGTGGAACCAGCACAAGCTCCGTAATGGGTGACAATGGCTATCCTTAACGGAGAGTTGTGTCTCCTTCATCAGCACAAATCGGCACCTGGTGGTGCAGATACAGCAACATCTTATTACCATTGGTGTGCCACTGTAATACACGAGGGTGTGCTCCTATATTGGCTTTTCTTTTTCTTGCTACCTTCATACAGCTACAGCCCAGAAGTAGACATTGCCCTGTGCTGCATTCATAACCAGTGAGGCTTCAGAGCTTAAATCTTCTGGTGCCCTTTCCTTTCTCCATCATGGCACAGATCTTTGAATGACTTCTGTCCTGAAAAGGGTCATTGTGCAACCAGGTGCAGTCCAATAATTTAACAGGTGATCTAAAAGTCTGAAAATGGAGGCCAAACAGAAGGGAGAAAGGTCTGAAGATTATTGCACCTAAATTCGTAATTGATAGAAGCAGTAATTATTCCAGGAATTGGAGCAGGGGGTAACGTTAAAGGGTTGTTGGTATATAAACTTAGAACTTCAAGGTCACCCCTATTCTATAAGCCCTTCTAAAAGTTAAGCAGTGTCATTTATAATATTTACAATACAAAGTGACTTTTACTAAGTAGAGAAACATTTAGACCAGAGCTGGATGAGGTTTTACTGTACTTTTTATTTTAGACTTTACAGAGCAAACAAGTCACATCCCAGAGGCCCCAGCCCTTCCCATTGATTGTAGCGCCATAGATGATCCACAGCTTTAGGGACCCAGGACCTTAGCTGTCATCAGCCAGGGTCAGCTTGTCAAACAGGTATTCTCCCAAGCCTTCCTCTGCTGCCTTCATATGCTTCAGGTTGGTGATGGTGGTCTCCGATCTTCTTGGCAGTTCCACATCCTCATCTAGATATATTCTTTTTCCGAGGAAGTCTGCATCTGTGGATGATTAGTTGTCAGCCACATTATTCTATAAGGAGCCAAGCACTTCAGAACAAGTTAGGGTTAAATTATTGGCAATTGTATGCATTTAACATCTTTACAACTTATACATCCTAAAACTTGATCTGACATCTGTAGCTGCTTTTCAGGGAAGTAAGCTATGTGCCAGTAAGTACAGGTCTCCAATCAACTCCACTGGTGTCCCCAGGTACTCCACCTTGACACTGTGTACCCTAAGAGGGAATGACAACAGGTCAATCATTTTAAAGCCCTAAACATGCTAATGCCGGTGGACTGAGTAAAAATCTCCTTATATCCCACCAATTTTTTTTCCCCCACCCTGGAGGAAACTTTAAGGAAATGTGGTTCCCCCCCCCCCCCCCCCACCACTAGCTATGGTGACTGCTGTCCACAATGTTGCTACACATTCTGAGTGAACCCATGATTAGCAGCCAAATTTAGAAAAGTCTAAAATGGTGCAGTTGGGAGCACCCCTTTAATAATGCTCAAACACAGATTGTCCTAACAGATGGCCCAAAGCTCACTACGGTGCAGGAGACAAGCCTCCAATATCACGAGATTTCTAGTATAGTAGCTACTTCTACTCCTTATTTAATAGGAGCATTAGGGGCCTTTTCTTTTGACACTTGCATATCATCTCAGTCATTAGCCCTAGGAATGCATAAATTGACAACTGGGTGTCATCATTTCTCTTGTCTGTAGAGTGTGCCCATCAGGCACAAAAAAAAAAAAAAAAAAGCCATACTGTGTACACATCCATAGAAGGAAAGGCAACACCCAGCTGTCTAGTTATACATTTTCAGAGGGATAAACTAAGGAACACCATGGCAAGTTCTTCCATATTTGCTTTACAACTGTCTATGTAAAATCTATAATTACAAAACAATAACTTCTTGAAAACTGTCAGGTCCAACTACAAGATAGATGGTAAACCAATAGAGGAACCTCCAGCCAACATTGAGCAAGAGGCATATGGCCACTGAATACATGGGAAAGAACGAATGCCCTGACCCACCTCTGAGGAACGCTGAATTTATATAAAAGGAGAACAGAAGGTTTTATGAAGTAGTAACCCACAGGCTTAGGAAGGAGGTTGTGATTATAGAGTCACTTACATGAGGGTCTACATGGTCATTGGCGGTCTTGTGGAGGTCCAGCAGAATCTGATTCACATTCTTCTCTTGTGTCAAGGCATACTCCATAGCTTTGGTGCCGTTTCCCCATTCATCATTATCAGGTTGCTAGAGTAAGCCAAGAAGGTCACAGATTTTAGTTTGGGATAACGCATAACATGAATGAAATCTGCCACTTAATTATAATGGGTAAATAAATAGCTTTGCCCATGTTCTATCATTCGAACAATTGCCTAGAACTACAGATTAAAGAAAACCAATATTAACTATGTACCCCTTAAGCCAGGTCTACACTGCAATGTCAAAAAGCAGTCTTAATCTAATGGCATTGGAACTGCTGGGCTGTGGATTTGCACAAAAATCACTGTTTTTGCATTTGCTGTTGGCCCTGTACAATTGAGTGTATGGGATCCATTGGGCAAACGCAAACTTTCTGCCCAAATTTTACATTTTTTTTTTGACTACTATATTTACTATTGTGCCATAGGCAAACTTAAACTCTATCAGTTCTCAATCTATAACACACTAAAATGTAACTTTTATTATGTATAACACTTAAATGGGTTGTCTCACTACATTGATTTCTCCTGTTTTTTTGGTTTCATTTTGAATTCAGGGGGCTTTTTCTGGTTTATAGGCTGCAGTAGAGCCAGGTCTGTGCTATAGTGACAGCACTGGGAGTATTGAGAGATCAAACAGGTCTGTAGCTATAGTGACCTGAGGAGCTGATGCAGCCCATACAGGAAGGTTTCTCAGAATAGGTAGGACACGGTTAATGGACACACATTGCAAAGTTACTTGTTTTTTCAAGATTTTTAACATGAAAAGCAATCCCTGTAGTGAGACAACCCTTTAACTTATAACACTTTAAAAAACCTGATTTTTAACCCCTCAATTTCCCCTTTTTACTTTGAAGGGGAAAACTCCTTTTCTTTATCAAGTTGGTGGGTACCAGTATTAAAAGGAAAAACCTTACATTCACAGAAAGTAAAGCCATTTAGTGGTGAAAACATTTTGGGGGAGGTCAGGCATGCATTTTAAAATTGCGATTTCTCACCTCTGTTTCAAGTGCACCTGCTGGGAGGGTATCATAAAGGGAAACCTTGTTTATCTTTGCCCTTTTTGATTGGGGATAAACTGCCCAAGTAGGATGCTTGGGATCCCGTACTGGAGTTAGTAAATCACTAATTATCTATCTATCTATGCTGCAGTGTACCACCGGATTTTTGGAGGTTTCAAAGTAATGAAGCTGCCAGACATCTGATCGTAAGACTGTGGTGCAGATATAGCCTTTGAGTTGGTTTTTTAAATGGACATTAGTCCAGTGCACCTGTACAAGTCTACCAGCCTCCTAGCAGATGTTCCTACTGGTTCCCTTTAAGACTAGGTCCCCCACGTCATTCTGGAACTTCCCGAAAATTTCGCCCGTTCACGCTTCTTGTCGGATGTTACGAAAGAACTTTGGAAGTTGGAAAAAGCCCATCATCCCGGTCAAAGTAGAACCTCTATGATGGAAAACATTCAATATTCAGAGCCCCGGTAGAACAGAAGAGGTCACAAGAACCAATTATAGGTTGATAAGACTTCATCTCAGGGGCTTCCCAATCTTACATTTCATTGAGAATGGATAGAGTAGAATGGGCATAACCACAAGATCAATAATACATAGACAAGTGGCCCTGTTCCATCTATTATCTAAGGGAAATGGTAAATGATTTTAATTTTCTAAGTTTCAAAATAAATGGCAAAAACTTGAAAAACCCTTTCCCGTGTTCCTATGAAGGGGGGCCCCTCGAGATTGATTTATTTAAACCTTTTTATTCCAATCCAAGTTCACCTTCTGCAGGGGAGGAGTGGGGGGGGGGGGGGTGAGAACAAAAAAAAGGCAATTACTGGTTACAAATAAATAGCAAACCATACTACAAAATTGCTTGCCATGCAATATCATGAAGTCAGTTTTCAGTTCCCCCTATGTGAGTTTTTATAGGGGTTTCATTTTTTGTGGAGTAGGGAATGGTATTGTGAGCCATGTTCTGCCATTACCAGCTCGATTTGGTATTACTCTCCAGTGAAATAAATGGGGCTTGAGGGATCAGAAGGCTGCACTCGGCTCGTAGTTTAAGTGTTTGGGGCATTGCACCTCAGGTAATAGAACGAGCAATTCCAAGAGCTGTTCGTTGGTTCCACAATACATAGCAACGTCATATCAGCAAGTGTCCCCTTTATTTGTATCTTTAAGCCCTTTACAGCATTTGGTGGGATACTGACCTCAGGTATATTCAGTGAGCCCTCAAGAAATGCTGCTAATTGGTTGTGGGATGACTACACAGGTCATGTGACCCAGGTAACAGTGTATGGAGGAGCAGAACTTCTCCAGTATTATTACCTCTACAGCATCTTATGTGACCACCCCCAAAAGGTCATGTGCCCTGGTATCCCGGTAAAAGTGTGTATGGAGGAGCAGAACTTCTCCAGTATTACCACCTCCAGCAGCATCTTTTCACCCCCCCCCCATTCACATTCAGTATTAGTAACTTTACTTCTTATAGAGAGAATAGTTAAAGTAGTAACTAAGTTGATAAACATTCCTTCATTATTCCCATACAGGTCATGTAACCCTCCACCAGGACGACAGATGGCAAGTTACGGCTATACAGTTGTGCCACAGAAGCCATTACTATAGACAGGAACATAGGCTGTATCTTACTTCTAGATATAGGCCTAGTGCACTGCCATAAGAGGTAAAGGAGATGAATTTTAGAAACGAGTACCAAAAAGGTCTATACACCTATGCTACATAGAATAAATAAAAACAAACCGCTTTGTCTGTTGGGTCCGGACAGCCCACCTATTTGCTAAGCAATTCCAGCAGCTAGTGACTAACCACCTTATGCTGATTATGGGTCATTGCAGCTTTAGGTAGGAGGTCTCTTATTGAAGTGGTTTTGTTGTCCATTGGGAAATAGAGTGATGGCTTTTCAGCTGGGATTGTACATGGGTGGCCATGTTGTTTCTGCTGAGTTGGCTCCAGTAACAGGTTCTAATGAACCAGTAGGGGTGTCAGCCATTTTCACTGAGGACCAAATCAGCATTCTAGTCTCCCTCAAAGAAGGGCTATAAGCCTATATAAAACCAACTACAGGAGCCTCTTTCCTGATGCCACCGCCACATAAGAAAGTCACAGACCAGATTCAGACTACAAGTCTTGAGTTTAACCCCAGTGCAGTAACTACAAATACATTTAGTCAATTCATAAGTGATGTTACCCTTTATAATGTAGCAGATGACAGTTGCATTAGTCATGTATAGATCTGCTGACATGTTCCATATTCTACAGTAGGGACCCACAACCCCTGGCAGGAGAAGGACACACACTGACTTGTAGACCTAAAGGTTTCTAAGGAAGGTGCTCATATACTCACCATAGACAGGTAGGCATAGGAAGCCGTTAGCATCAGGTTGGCAATACGGTTGATTCTAAATTCACTGTCCTGATGGTAGTTCTGGCGGACGTGGGAGGTCATGATGATGGTGGTGGTAGTAGTAGCTATTGTCTAACTGACTAAGATGAGTTTCTTGAGAGCAGGACAGGTATGGGCCTGTCCAATATAAAAGATTCCTGACCCACACAACCACTGTTAACCCAAGACCTAGGACCTCCAATGACTCTCTGCTCTGGAGTTGTACTGCTGCTTTTATACCTTCAATGGGTGGAGTTCTCCACAACACACTCCACCCAGCTGATCACCTCTCATATCCTGAATTGGCTTGTCATTTAGTAAGGCTCAGTGCACACTGCGTTATTTGTAGCGGATGATGGATCCGTTCTGACGTTGGCAAAAACGGATACGCTAACGCGTTCATTGACTAATGTCGGTGGACGGATGTGCAACGTGCATTAACATTGTGTCTGTTTCTATTCACATATCAAATATACGTTCAATTTTAACGGATGGAGGATGCAGGATTCTGTGCTTTTTCAAGTTGAAAAAAACCCCGCATGCATTACAGTCTACGTTTTTTTTACAATGTATGTCAATGGCAAATGTATTCTCGTGTTGGTGCCGATGTTGCAACCGTATACGTTTGTATCCATCCTAAGAAATGAAAACAAAGCTACGCAATCAAATTGCTGGGAAAAACAGGTGACAGCCAATAGAAAGGCTAGTTAAAAAAAAGGATGTCAAATGTCAAAACAGTGCCCATTTGGCATACGTTTAGCGCACACGTTAGGGACGTGTTTTGATGTATGGTCAAATGCGGTGTGCACTCAGCCTAAGCAGAGGTATAACTTCAAGCTCTTGGGACCTAGTGCAAAAAGTGAAATGGGGCCCCTCAGTTACCATGTACCATTTACAATGCAGGTGTTTTCTTATTTGGCAGAAGGGCTTTTGGGCCCCCTTAAGCTGCAGGGCCCGGTAGTGACTGCTACCACTGCACCCCCTGTAGCTATGTCCATGAGACTCAGGCTTCGTACACACTGTGTTATTTTGGATGGATGACGGATCTGTTCTGAGGCAAGGAGAAACGTATGCGTCAAAATGTTCATTGACTTCTGTAGGTGGACGGATGTTCAATGTATATTCACCTTGGGCCACTTGTATGAAAACTGTTTAGGTCTAAAGCCTAGTAACCTATGGGCAAAAAAGTGAGTTTTAGACCGAAACAGTTTTCATACATGTGGCCCCAAGTGTCTGTTTTTACACTTTCCGTCAATTATGTGTTTAATTTTAACAGATGGAAGATGCGGGCACTGTACTTTTTGGAGTTGAAAAAAAGTATACATTATAGTATTTTTTTTTTTATGCATGTCAATGGAAAATGGAAACTAGTGTATGTGCCCATGTTGCAAACCTATATGTTTGTATCCATCATAAAAATCTAAACAAATTGCAGGGAAAAACGGGAGACAGCCAATAGAATAGCTAGTTAAAAAAATGTAAAAAAAAATTAAACGGATGTCAAACGTCTGCTCAAAATGGTACATGTTTGGCATTCGTCTAGCTTACACGTTATAACAGACATGTTTTGAATTCTGCACTAAACTTAGTGAACATTGTGTTTCACCATACATCAAAACGTGTACGTTATAATGTATGCGTTAAACATATGCCAAACATGCACTGTTTGGAGCAGATGTTTGACTTCTTTTTTTTTAAATATCTTTTCTATTGGCTGTCACCTGTTTTTCCCCAAAATCGATTGGGTAGGTTTGTTTATATTTTTATAACGGATAAAAATGTATACGTTTACAATATGGGCACATACACCGCGATCCGTTTTCCATTGACATACATTGTAATAAAATGTATGCTGTAACGTATAAGGTTTTTTTAACTTGAAAAAGCGCGGTGCCCTGTGTCCTTCATCCGTTAAAATTAAACACATTTTTGATGGAATGTGTTAAATCAGACACTATGTCAATGCACGTTGCACATCCGTCCACCTATATGAGTCAGTGCACATGTTAACGCATCCATTTTTTACCTGCGTCGGAACGGATCCGTCATCCCTTCAAAAAAACGCAGTGTGCACTGAGCTAAGAAGTGCAAAACAGAAGCTTGGTTTTCCCTTTCCCCTGTGCACGCTGGAAACAGAAGAATTAACACTAGTGTTGAGCGAACAGTAAAAAGTTCTAGTTCGATTAGAACCTCAAACTTTTGTGAGTTAGGTTGGAAGTTCTATTCGAACTCGAACCCCATTAAAGTCAATGGAAGAAGATGTCCTGGTTAATTTTTTTACCTATACAGGTGAGGAGAAGCTGGAATTACCATCCATAACAGTAAACTGGATACAGGAACAACTTAGTGAAGAAAATTTGGCTCTAAGGCCTCGTTCACACGGCTTATTTGGGCACGGATTGGCACCGTACTCCACGCCGGATTTGCGCTGCAGTACGGCGCCAATCCGTCCCTGTCATTACGGTAATCCACTGCTCTCATAGAGAACAGTGGAATCCGTCGCTCCTCCCCGTTCGGCGAATCCGCCGCGGGGGGAGAAAGTGACATGCACATTATTTACGGCGCGTACGCGCCGTAAACGATGCATTGTCTATGGGGCTGGGAGCGGCGCCCCCGCCGCGCTCTGGCCCCGCCCCCATCCCGCCCCTTATTCACGGCGGATTTGTGAGCTCAATACGGCTTACAAATCCGTCAGGAATAAGCCGTGTGAACACGGCCTAAGGCTATGTTCACACGGCTTAATTGCGGGGCGTAATTATCCCCCGCAATTACCCCGTGTGGCGGGGGTGGGAGCGGGGGAGTGAGCGGCGGGGGCCGGCACTTCCCCGGCCATTGACTTGAATTGCCACGGCGCGTATACGCCGTAGTAATTCACAGGGTCAATTATCTCCCCGCCCGGCGGATTCGCCGATCAGGGAGAGGAGACGTAATCCATAGTTCTCTATGAGAACTGTGAATTACCGCAATGAATGGGCTGCTTTCGGCCCGTAATTGGCGCACTTCGGCGCGTAAATTACGGACAGAAATACGGCCCATTTTAAGCCGTGTGAACATGGCCTAAGAGTGACAGAAAAAAATTACTTCATTCCTTTCAATGGCTAACTGAAAAGATGAGGACAGCTTGCAAGCGGAGGCGTAGCGATAGGAGGTGCAGCGGTAGCAGCTGCTACGGGGCCCTGCATCCTGGGACCCAAAAGGCCCTTTGACACATAGGAGATTTGGAGAGTGTGTGTTATACAATTACTGAACCCCTAAAACTGCAAAAACAGAACTTTTGGGCACAGAGTATGATTTAGCAAATCCAAGCACTCTGTATAATATATATCCATATATGGAGTTAGGCGTTATGTAAACCCTGCAAATGTCGCCAAATAACAGCTTCTGGGGTGGGAAAGATGCAGCCGGGCAATCCCAAAAACTCCCTAACTATTGCTGTCTATGGAGAGGAAAATGCTGTCTAACTAACTAAGAGCACTCTGTACAGAACAGAGAGTGAGCTGAAAATGGTGTTCACAAGGCAATACAGTGAAATATATATGACATGGTCATGTGATTTTAGCAGCCAATGAGAGCCCTACACCTCAGCGATGATGTTTTTGATACTTGTCTGTGCTCTGCCCTGATTGGAGGGCCGCCAAAAGTGCAGAAAGGTGATTGGATGGCCGCCAAAAGGGCAGAAAACCGCTGAAATAGAAACTGAAAATGACGTGTCGAACTAGAACTTTACTCGAACGAACAGTAAAATGTTCAGTTCGGTTCGAGTTCTAAAAATTTGAGAATTTCTACTAGAGCTTACATTTTCTAGAATAATTCGATCAACACTAGTTAACACATTAAAGTCAGTTTCAGAGCAATATTTCATTATCGCACTGTACGTGGACACAACATGGAATGTAATAATCATGTAATAGAATGTGATATGCGCAGTTTTGCCTACAATGTGATTATTTGAGTCACCCCCAAGATGGAATATCGGCATATACAGGCTTGGTGTCCATGTGTCATTTTATGGAGACCATAAGGCCCAGTTCACATCTGCAATAGAGAATCGACCACAGATTCTGTTGTCAATGATGGAAAAAATAGCGCAGCGTGCAGCATTGTTTTTTTGTTGTTGAAATGATGGACACTATGACAGAAAATGTATTATAATTTATTATAGTCAGTAGGGTGCGCCAGGCGCCACTGGTGCTCACCATACAACAGATTCAGCACTACCACTATTTTTGTTTTTTAGTTCCTGTGATGTAACAGAGAAATGGAAAAAATGATGCAGATTTCAACCAAGTCCAATTCGCTGCCCCTCAATGAGCACCGGAGGGGGGTAGAACTGGGACAAGGTATTATGATGCTCTAGACAAATAAGGCATATAGCCCCCCTCCTCAGTGAAAAATTCAGCACAATCTACACCTCCTTGTGCCCCCTTCTTGCCTAGTACGAAGCGGTGCCCTAGGCGGTAGCCTACCAGTCGTCCCAGCCAGGGCCGCCATACGGGAGGTACAGGGGGTACTCCCGTATGGGGCCCCGGGGAGAGATAAGGGACCCGCTTCAAGCAAGGCCCCCCTTATCTCACATAGAACCGTAGAGCACGGCGCAGCCGAGCGCCGCGCTCTACACAGGGCCCATTGGTGGCTGGTTAGCGTCGGCGCTGGGACAACAGCACCGGGAGGGGCCCGTTTCTTGCCTCCCGGGCCCGCTCGCCTCCTTACGGCACCTTCTTTCTGAATTTTTGCAGTGTAAGGCCGGCCGGGCAGGGCAGAGCGGTGCTGGGAGGGGCCCGCGCTCCCGGCACAGCTGCGCTCCAGGGATCTTGTACTTACATGCCTGCGCGCGCTGTAGCCGGACTCCGGAGCCGGGCCCTCCTCCTCTGTGGGCGGGATGCGGAATAATTTGAATCCGTGAGGCCCCGCCCCTAGGGGGCGGAGCCTCACAAATTCAAATTGTTCCGCATCCCGCCGCTGGGCGACGGAGACAGAGACAGAGGAGGAGGGCCCGGCTCCAGCTCCGGCTACAGCGCGCAGGGATCATGTAAGTAGAAGATTTCTGCCTGCAGCGTAGCTATGCCAGGGGCCGGGACCTCGGCTCCACTTCCTGGTCCAGGACAGTGGGACTGACTTAATTGTGGGGGGGGGCCCCCCCTTTTCTAACTTTGCCCTCCTATAGGGTGGCAAACATGGCTATAGGGGGCCCTGAAAGGGGGGGAGTGGCAAACATGGCTACAGGGGGCCCTAAAAGGGGCGGGGAGGTGGCAAACATGGCTACAGGGGGCCCTGAAAGGGGGGAGGCGTCGGAAAACATGGCTACAGGGGACCCTGAAAGGGGGGGGCGGCGGAAAAAAAATGGTACAGGGGGCCCCGAAAGGGGGGGGGGGTGGAAACTATGGCTACAGGGGGCCCCGAAAGGGGGGGGCAAAATGGCTACAGGGGGCCTAAAAGGGGGGGGCGGCAAAAATGGCTACAGGGGGCCCTGAAGGGGGGCGGCGGAAAACTGGCTACAGGGGGCCCCCAAAGGGGGGGCAAAACATGGTAAGGGGGGCCCTAAAAGGGGGGGGCGGCAAACATGGTAAGGGGGCCCTGAAAGGGGGACGGCGGAAAAATGCTACAGGGGGCCCTGAAAAGGGGGGGGAAACTGGAAAGGGGGGGCCCCCAAAAAGGGGGGGGCGGCGGGGGAAAAAATGGCTAAGGGGGGCCTGAAAGGGGGGGCAAAAAATGGCTACAGGGGGGGGCCCCAAAAGGGGGGCGGCAAACATGGCTACAGGGGGCCCTGAAAGGGGGAGCGGCGGAAAACATGGCTACAGGGGGCCCTGAAAGGGGGGCAAACATGCCTACAGGGGGCCCTGAAGGGGGGGCTATGTACGGGGGGCCCTGAAGGGGGAGGGGACTTTGCCTACGAGGGGAACATTTGTCAGGGGCCCCTGATCTACGGGGGAGGGATATTTCCCAAAGGGGGGGCCCAAATCTACAGGTGGGAGGTATTTTGCCTACGGAGGGCCTTAATTACAGGGGGATGCTTTTTTGCCTAAGGGGGGGAAAAATATTTTGCCTACAGGGTGGGGGGGGAAGACTATTTTTGCCTACGGGGGGGGGACATATTTTGCTCGGGGGGGGGGACTATTTTCCTAAGGGGGGGGAATTTTCCCTACAGGGGGGGGCTATTTTGCCTCAGGGGGGGGGGATTTTTTGCCTACAAGGGGGGACTATTTTTGTACGGGGGGGTCTATTTCCCTACGGGGGGCCCTATTCTGCCTAAATAGGTCACAAATTACAGGGGGCCGTATATTACCTTAGGGGTGACCTAAGTCAGGGGGTCCATCGTACTCATGGGAAACCCAAAGTCCCGGGGGGCCTGAAGCGCCTGGTCCCCAAGTACCTAGCTACCGCCCGGGGCCCCCGTTGTCCCTACTCCCGAAGGGGGGCCCCCGTAATTAAGGGGTAAATTCTTACCATTTGGGCCATTAAAAAGGGGGTTTGTACATGGGCGGAGGGGGCACTCAGTTTGGAAAATGAAAAAAAAAAGTGGTAGTCTAGGTTTTTGTTTTGAAAATTTAAAGGGGGTTGAGTGGTGGATGGAGCGTCATCGGGAGGTTGGCCCAAATTTAAGAAGAAAGGGAAAGTAAAAGAATCCTCAGAAAGACTTCACCTGTGAGGCCCAAAATGAAAGTAACTATTTGCAAAGCCCCTTTTTTCCGGGGTTTACCTATAGGGTCACTGAAATGGAGGTAATTACGTTGCAGCCTGTGTAATGGTATCTACCACTAAAGGGTCACTTATGGAGGAAAATTTTGGGTTTTTTGGTGTGAGGGTTTTAAAATCACTAACAGTATGGCGGTATTATTCAAATTTTTTTTGTTGGGGATATGTGGTGATGATGTGGTGGTTTTATTAGGTGTTGTAAATTTTTTTGTTGTTTTGTGATATTGGTTTGGTATATGGTTTTAGTCATAACATTATGGGGGGTTTCTAGTCAGTATATGGTAGCAAAAGGTGGGGTTATTTTTTTGTATATTGTTGCTTGGAATATTGGTCTGGGTTACTGGCTTTGCCGTAACATTATAATGGTGACATGTGGAGGTATTTTTCGGACCTTGTATAACCCAGCTAGAACTAAATCTAAAAACAAAGGCAAAATTGCTTTTTTTTTTTGTCCCCAAAAAAAAAATTTTTTTTTTTTTGGGGTGGTGATGGTTGTGGGCAGGGGGTGGGTGGGCTCTATCGGAGGGCCAGGGATGGGGGGGGTAGGGGAGGAGCAGGGGGTTGGGGGGCCGGGGGGGGGGGGCCCGACCCCCCCCGCTGTATGGGGCCCCAAATTTTGATGGCGGCCCTGGTCCCAGCCCTGTTGGGGGGGACAGATGCCGTTGGTCTTTTGTCCTTAGCCCTATATCTCATAGTACCTGTTACATTCATTTGTATTAAAGAAGTAATCAGCAAGGCTGTGGAGGTGGAGTCGATGCCTCTTTTGCAGGAGTCGACTCTCAAAATATATAATTGGTTGGTACGGCGTGAAGAGAAGAGGAAATTGGGTCCCGGCCCCGCTTTGTCCCGTATCTTCAGCCTCATCACATGGGGGTGTAATGATGAAAAATGGAGAGGCAAAGCGTTACCAGGATAAAATATTTTGCTCCCCTGAAAAAAAATTTACCCGATTTTCAGAAATTTTTACCTGTTTCAAAAAAGAGAAGGTTAACCCTTCTCAGGACTGACTGCATGAGGAAATTTCTGTATACCTTGAGATTGTTAGCGATGTTGCCCCTGTGGTCACCACTTTGCCACCAACCCAAGTTAGTGTAGAGAGGCCGTTCTCTAGCCTGGAAATAATGAGATCAGATGGGTGGTTGTCTATGAAGGATCTGTTGGAGGCGATACGATTTCTCAGAACAAATTCATAGACAAATGTTACTGAGGATGTTTCTTTTGAAAACTGTTTTTTTTCCCACTTCCTGCAGCGTTTTACATATTTGTAATTTTTTTGTGTTCTAAAGTCGTATCCAATAAATGTATTTTACACTGACAAGAGAAAGGGTAACAATGTTTTAAACTTGTAATTTCAGGCTCCATATCTCACCAGTCACTACAGCTTTAAAATGGGGTTCCATCTTTTTTATAGACAATATCTTGGCGATCTATACATAACTTTGACTACAAAATTTTAGCATCTGTTAGTTCTGCAGATTCTTGTCCTGTAACTGAATTGTTACTGTTTTGCTCCCGGTGGTGGAACAATCTTTTTCTTCTTATTACTACAAATTACAACCTGTTCTCACATTCCCTGATAGCTCAGTGTGTTATTAGGCTGATTCCCAAGAGAAAGGTCACTGGTTCAAGCAGCCAAGAAGATTTCCCAAGAAAAAAGAAACGGCATCACCCAGCTCATTGATAGCATCTCTCAGTCAAGAAAAATTGGCAAACTGCATCATGTGAGGCCGTGACAGCTGGAAGAATATGAAATGAAGTTCATTCAGAGTTGCTGTATTTGCCACTACAGTCCCAAGAGCTCAACCCAATCCAACACTTGTGGGTAGAGTTGAAGAAAAAGCTGTATTTGTATCCATGTCCAGTCTGCACCAACATTGGGAATGTGTAAAGAGCCCTGGGATCAGATTTTGGTCAAGATTTTGCTTAAATCTGACCAGAGCCAGAAGGATTCAGGCAGATTGAAACCAAATGGTGGTTTTCCCCAATACTAACCTTTACAGGTTTTTGGGCACGGATTGGGCCGAATTGCCGGTTTTGCGGCTTAGTCGGCCAATAGTGGAGTCATTACGGGTAAAAATTTCCCTGCTCTTAGAAAAACCCAGTGTTCTTCGTTTCCTCCCTTTTTTGGAATTTTCGCGGGCGAAAGAAAAACTAAACAAATCACATTATTTTTAACCCCGGGCCGCGTACCCCCCGGCTAAACACAATCTTTGCAAAAAATGGGCCGGGGCCCCGGCCCGACACTTGCCGCGCCTTCCGGCCCCGCCCCCGGTTTCGCCCTTTTAGTTCCCCCACGGCGGTTTTGGGTTGGCTAAATTCGCCACAAATCCGTCTTTTTCTCTCAAAAATTTTCTAGTGCTTTTTGAAGTGTGTTTTGGGTTTATTGTCCTGCTGGAAGACCATGACCCCTGAGGGAGACCCAGCTTTCTCACACTGGGCCCTACATTATGCTGCAGAATGTGTTGGTAGTCTTCAGACTTTATAATTGCCATGCACACGGTCAAGCAGTCCAGTGCCCGAGGCCAGCAAAGCAACCCCAAAACATCAGGGAACCTCCGCCATGTTGGGCTGTAGGGACCGTGTTCTTTTCTTTGAAGGCCTCTTTTTTTTTTCCCGTAAACTCATGTTGATGCCTTTTCCCAAAAAGCTCTACTTTTGTCTCATCTGACCAGAGAACATTCTTCCAAAAGTTTTAGGCTTTCTCAGGTAAGTTGGGAAAACTCCAGCCTGGCTTTTTTATGTCTCGGGGTAAGAAGTGGGGTCTTCCTGGGTATCCTACCATACAGTCCCCTTTTTATTCAGACGCCGACGGATAGTAAGGGTTGGCACCGTTGTACCTCGGCGCAGGGCAGCTTGATCTTGTTTTGGGTGTTGTCGAGGTTCTTTATCCACCATCCGCACAATCTTGCGTTGAATCTCTCGTCAATGTTTCTTTTCCGTCCCACTATTCCTAGGGGGGTTAGCCCCAGTGCCATGGGGGGAGGCTGTTAGCCACAGTGCCATGGGGAGGGTTAGCCACAGTGCCATGGGAGGTTAGCCACGCCGGGGGGCCACGGCCATGGGGAGGTTAGCCACAGGCCTTGCCATGTGGGGAGGTTAGCCCCAGCGCCATGGGGAGGTTAGCCACAGGCATGGGGAGGTTAGCCACAGGCCATGGGGAGGTTAGCCACCCCTAGGTTGCCCATGGGGAGGTTAGCCACAGCGCATGGGGAGGTTAGTCACAGTCCATGGGTTTTTCACTTCTTGATGACACTGCGCACGGTAGACACAGGACATTCAGGTCTTTGGAGATGGACTTGTAGCCTTGAGATTGCTCGGCTTCCTCACAATTTGGATTCTCAGCCTCAGACAGTTCTTTGGTCTTCTTTCTTTTCTCCATGCTCAATGTGGCCACACAAGGACACAGGACAATGGTTGGGTCAACTTTAATCCATGTCAACTGGCTGCAAGTGTGATTTAGTTATTGCCAACACCTGAGGTGCCACAGGTAAGTTACAGGTGCTGTTAATTACACAAATTAGAGAAGCATCACATGATTTTTCAAACAGTGCCAATACTTTTGTCCCACCCCCTTTTTTATGTTTGGTGGGGAATTATATCCAATTTGGTTTAGACAATTCTTTTTGTGTTTTCCATTGAAGACAAATTAAATGAATAATTAATTTCCAAAGAATTTGTGATTGCAATCATTTTCAGGAAGAAACTGAGTATTATCTGACAGAATTGCAGGGGTGCCAATACTTTTGGCCACCACTGTAAATTGATGGTAGCCTCATGTACAAAGCTGAAGTGGATGGTGAGATATGGAGCCTGAAAGTCAAAAGTTCTAAACGCTGTTACCATCTTGTTTATTATTGTCTGTTCTACCTAAATAGCTTGATTATCATAAGGTGATAAACAGCCTGATGTCTCCATTTTACTACAGTAAAGTTACCACTTAAACATGCGCCGCGCATGAGGGAGTCAAGAGTCGGAGTCGGGAGTCGGACGTTTGGGAAATTGAGAAGTCGGAGTCGGGGCTTTGGCTTGCCGACTCCACAGCCCTGGTAATCAGAACGTCAAACTTAGCTCATTGCCGGCTGCAGAGAACGAAGAGGTGACCGCACTTGTTTGCTCTCTCCATTGTCTACTATGGGGGTTTTGAATAAAGTCGTGTACAGTGGCTCAACTGTATTCTGCCTTCCCATAGAAGAGAATAACGAGGTCCCCACAAGCCTGGCCACTTCTACGGTCTCCATTTTTATCTCCTGCCCCCATGCTCCCCCGTCCAGATAATTTCTATCACAATGCACAGCGAGGCACGGAAGTAACTAAAAGTTTCTGAACTGTAATTCTTTTGCAATGTGATGATGATGATGATTGATCCCATGATCCAGGCACCATGACTGGGCACTTTTTCTTCTACAATGACTGAGCAAAACAAAGCTTTACCTGAGCTCTAATCATAGAGTAAAAGCAAGGCAGTTTTAGAGGGTGGGTAGAGCAGGTAACCGCCTGGGGCACCAGTCACTCTCAGAGTATGTTCACACGGCATGTTGGATCCCATTTTGGATCCGTTTCTAGATGTATATTTAGATCTGTGTTTTGGACCCTAAACGGACCCAAACATGCATCTAGCAATGTGCAGTGTGATTTCCATTGCTTTCAATGTAAAACATGCATCGGCGTTCAGACGAGTGATCGCTGATGTGTGTTTACTTGCGTCTTTCTGATGTGTCTTTCTGCTCTGTTCAAAGAATTGTCATGTAAAACTATAGGGTGTGTTTCTCCTGCAGCCAAAACGCATCCAAACACGCATCTCATGAGTTTAAAGATTTTATAGAGCACTATAAACAGTATTTATATTAAGAAGTAAAGATATTCCACCTCCTTCATGTGTTTCTTTTTTGTTGCCTCCTTATTCATCTATCATAAGATCCCTTTTTGTAGTAAAACTTCCTGCTTATGAGAGTGTCAGTAGTTCTGCAGCAGCTCTTTCCTACAAATCCCAGATTGCATTGCAATCTAAGACTTCCACAGTTATCATTGCTAGACATCGTACTAACATAAGTGTGTAGTCCCCCCAGCTCTGTACTTGCTGTCATAATAATGATGATAGTGTAAACTGTACAGAGCTGCAGTCATCATTTTCATGACAGCAGTACACAACCCCCCAGCTCTGAACTGATGTCCTCTGCTCCCATTACTAAGTTCTGCCAGCAGGACTCAAACAGAAACAAACATTTCCCCTTCCCCTGTAATTACTCTAATGTAATTGCTTCTATTCACTTGCAAACTACAGACTGGAAAGATTGAATACAGCCAGAATGTCCTCTGCTCAAATCACATCTACTACAGAGATCAACTCCAGTGGTGGGCCCCAAGAATCAATACTATTGGTGGGCCCCAGGAATACACTCCACTGGTGTTCCCCAGGAATCAACTCCATTGGCCGGCGCCAGAAATCAACTCCATTGGTGGTCCTAAGGAATCAACTCCACTCGTAGGACCCAGAATTTAACTCTATTGGTGGGCCCCAGAGTTTAACTCTATTGGTGGGTACCTGGAATAAACTCCATTGGTGATCCCCTGGAATAAACTCCATTGGTGATCCCCTGGAATAAACTCCATTGGTGGGCCCCAGGCAACTTGTCTGACTCTGAGTAGCATGGATCATAGTTATATCCACACATCTGTTTTGTTGTAACTTCTCTGTGATAACTAGAACTTATAGGACATTTTGCTGAGTCAATTTCACATGTCTATGCTGAGTCACTAGAATGCAATATCCACGGGTCATGAGATCACTTTTCAGCATCTACAAAGCCGCCGGCACCGTATCTTGTCAGATAAGTCAAGAAAAAACTGGATCTCAGACCTCTGCCCCAATTCTTAAGTAATGGAATCATGAGTTTCCTACTGCCAGGTTTTCTGTAACTTTCCTGTCATAAAAGTATTGATGGTCTAAACTGCATATATTCTCCTTACTATAGGGTGAAGGGAATGGGCTACAGAATGTATCTAGTGCTTGATTCCACAATACTAATTAAAGGGGTTTTATTGCTTCAAAGATCATAGTTGAAAAGGAGGGGAACAAAAATGTAAGGTTGTAGGTCCTTGGTTACCATAGGCAAAGTGCTGTGGTTTAAGAGAACGGGACATTTGTTTAATGATTGGAAACAAAGTGAGAGCCGTGGTCGGGTCCGCCCAGGTCCCGCTCCCGGTCGTATTTGGGATCGCATGGCAGACGGAGAAGCAGAAGAGAGTTTGTGGACGAGAGCGCGCAGGGAGGTGCATGCACGGCGACGAGAGAGAGATAGAGAGAGAGAGGAGAGAAATATTTTCACTGACAGCAATCAGTGGTCATTGCGACGTATGCGTGCGGGGTTTGCTCTTTTCACTGACAGCAATCAGTGGTAGTTGCCGTGTATGCGTGCGGAGTTTGCTCTTTTCACTGACAGCAATCAGTGGTCGTTGCGACGTATGCGTGCGGGGTTTGCGCTGTTCACTGACAGCAATCAGTGGTAGTTGTGACGTATGTGTGCGGGGTTTGCGCTGTTCACTGACAGCAATCAGTGGTAGTTGCGAAGTATGCGTGCGGGGTTTGCGCTGTTCACTGACAGAAATCAGTGGTAGTTGCCGTGTATGCGTGCGGAGTTTGCTCTTTTCACTGACAGCAATCAGTGGTAGTTGCGACGTATGTGTGCGGGGTTTGCTCTTTTTACTGACAGCAATCACTAATAGTTGCGACATATGCGTGCGGAGTTTGCTCTTTTCACTGACAGCAATCAGTGGTAGTTGCAACATATGCGCGCGGGGTTTGCTCTTTTCATTGACAGCAATTAGAGGTAGTTGCGACGTATGCGTGCAGGGTTTGCTCTTTTCACTGACAGCAATCAGTGGTAGTTGCGATGTATGCGTGCGGGATTTGCTCTTTTCACTGACAGCAATTAGTGGTCGTTGCGACGTATGCGTGCGGGGTTTACTCTTTTTTCACTGACAGCAATCGGTGGTCCAGGACGAGGCCGGAGACGCAGGGGACCAGAGGGGGAGGCCCCCCGCATGACCCGGCATGCCGCACGGGCGTGGGTTGCGGGGGGTGTGGTTTCTGTAGGGGGGAAGGACTATAAAGCCTTCCCCACGTATGCAGAGAGCAGACGCGCCCAGGCAGCAGAATTGGTCCCTCCCTATCTCCCTTAATAGGGGGTTGTTGCATGAAAAGAGTGGGGTAGCTGGTAAGGGTTGGATTAGGGCCTTTGGTGGGGAAGACTGTTGGTTGTTGCGGTAGCCGGTAGGCGGTTAGGGGTCCTTGGAACCAGTTGATATGGTGGGGGAGTCATAGGTGGTTATGGCTCCCCCAAATAATCACATGATGGATATGTGGTTGGTCTGGCGAAGGTGGGGCTCTTCAGGTGGGAACCCTGAGAGCCAGGTGTTGGATCAGCCACCTGGTGTGGCCGATTGGTGCCCTCGAGCCGGGGGGTGACGGCTGAGGATAACTTAATGAGAGGAAGAATGGTGGTCGCCAGACCGTGGGGGTGACTACAAGGACCTCAGCCCCAATTGCTGATGGTGTTTTTTTGTGTATTTTATGCAAATAAAGGTTATTTATGTTTTGTATTGTTTAATAAAACAGCTGCTGTGGCCATTTAATCCAACTCTGGTGTTACGTGGTCTTTTGGGTAATTGGGCGTTAGATGGGGGGTAGGAGGGTATTAATCAGTTGGCATGTGAGGGTCAGCGCCATAGGTCGACAGTGCCCTGGGCCATGCACCAGAGAGATCTTGTGCAGTCCCATGTAAATGCAAGCAGATAAAGCGTTTTGTTTTGTTCTGCAGATCTGTAGAGGTCAGTGGTGTAATAATCTGCAGGATATATCACTTTGTGAGAGAGAAAAAAAAATCACCCATCTTTCGCAGAGTATTAAATGTCAAATGCCCATTCTAGTTACAAAGCATGTAGAGAGAGCGAGAAATGTAGATATACACTATGGAGTTACACTTAGCTTTTCACTTCCAATGATTCCTTAGTCTCCGACAGCTGAGAACCTATCCCTTCCCTCCCCCCTGCTCACACAGAATTAATTCTAACGTGCACACTTTGGGGCGTGTCTGCAGAGAGAAGATTCTCCCTGCTGGGCAGGGAAAACCCCCCTCCATTTCATAAGCTCTGCTTAGCAACCAGTATAAACGGCTGCCAAATGATGAAACGATAAAACCCCTTTAAGTCTACACAGCATTTATTAAAATGCCGTTCAAATCCGACCGCATTCTAAGAAATGCTGAATCGCAGTTTTTGGCACAGATTTGCGCTAAAATTGGGGTCGGTTTTCAGATTTGCCGTCGGCCCGTATAATTGAATGTTTTGGAATCTGACGGAATCCCATGGAATAAGCAGCAAGTTGCATATTCCATCTGGTTTTAAAACCCAACAGTAAAAAAATCCATGCTGTATAGACTACAGCACTGATTTCTTATTGCTGTCTATGTAGCACAGTGTAATGTTGAATTTTTGGCAAATTCAAAATACTGAATTTGCCGAAAACCTAAATTTGAGAAACTAGCCGCATGATGTCTCAAGATACTCTGGAATAAAAGAGTCTAAGAAATTAGAAACCCTTTGATACTTAAAGGGGTATTCTCACCATGCGGTTTCACAAGCCACAGCCATCTTCAGGCTCACACGTCCTGGTCAAGCTGTAGACGGCTCTGTCGCAGTGATTGGCGTATCAGCTCTGTTATTCCTAGGTGAGTCTGTTACAGTTACGGGTGCACTCGCAGCTCTGTCTCGTAATCACCTCACCACACTCCTGTTGCTGGCCGGGTGCGCCCACCTGCGCGGTACTGCACCTGAGTTTAAAGAGACAGTGCGCCGGTGATTGGCTGTCACCGGGCGCTGATCCTATTTAAGCCCTGCCATTTCCTAAGGTCCCTGCCGAATCAATAGTGCCCAGGGCCTTGAGAGGAAGCGGTCTCATAGTGTCTTTTGCGAATTCTGTGTACCGTACCGTTTTGCCTCCGTCCCTCAACCACGAACCTTTGCCGCCTGTCCTGACCTTTCTGCCGGTCTCCGACTACGAGCTTGCTTCATGATTTTGTACCACGCCACACCTCGGCCGCCACCGCAAGCAAGTCACGTCAGGGGTAGCGACCTGGTAGTGTTCCGCCGCAGCAAGTCCATCCCGCTTTGCGGCGGGCCCTGGTGAACACTGGACCTATTTAGACCCCGCTTCCTGGCGTGACTTATACCATCGCTTGCGGTGGTCCAGAGGATCCACATCTCTGGTCTGCCATCTGGTAGGCCCACTGATACAACATGCCCAAAAATTTTTTTACAAAAATGAGCATAGGTGCGCACTGTTGTGGCAGTAACATGCAAACACAATCCAATAACAGCGGCACACCACTAGCACTAAAAAAACTATCAAAAAGAACATAGGAATTTTTGGAAAAACACTTCTGCTACTTTGAATACATGGAAAATTTTGAGGTTCATAGTTTACATTTTTGATCAAAACTGCTTAAGCCCACCTGCCATTGGCAAGGAGACCTCAATACAGTGGGAACCTACTCTAAATATTACCTCTATTCGTCCCTTTTCATACCTCCACATCACAGGAAAGGTAGATTCCAGCTACAAGTCACCAAAGAGAGGGAAGCATCTCCCCCCATACAAACAGTCTAGAAAACAATATTTGGTCTGCACATCCAACAAGTGGCTGCCCCCTCTTTGGTTTCTTGCACTTTGCCCACCTGCACAGGTTTTTAAATCAATGCAGAGTAGCTGGAATCTTCTCTCCCTGAAATGTGGAGGTCTGAACAGGCACCAAGAGAGTTGGTGTAGTTAGTGTAGGCTCCCACCTGTATTGAGGTCGCCTTATACAATTTTGATCAAAAAATGTAAACTAGGACCCTCAACATTTTCCATGTATTCTTTTTGATTGTTTTTAGTGCTGGTAGTGTGCTGCTGCTATTGGATTGTGATTGAGCCTGTTACAGTGACATGAGTGCTGGAGGTTTGTCATCTGTAGTGCACAAGGCTATAGAGCTTTTAGGATTAAAACTTGTCATTAACTTAGGTAAGCAAACCCCTGTTCTAGAGATAAAACTCATGGGGCCACATGTATGAAACGGTTTTGGTCTAAATCTCACTTTTTTTCCCCATAGAAACCTACGGGCAAAAAAGTGAGTTTTAGACCAAAACTGTTGCATACATGTGGCCCATGGTCGGAAAGTAGCTTGTAGAGCAATCGGACAAGAGAGAATTAGTTGGTAACCTAGAGAAACCTGTGCACGCTAGCAGTAGATAAGATCTTCTTTATCTCCTGAACAAAGCAAAGTCAGAACAGCAATGTATGTGATAATAGTTTTCATTTAACTTTCGCTACATGTTTTAAGTGAATCATTACGGTGGAAAGCCATGCACTGGAAATGTGGGAATATGATTAATGATTCTTAATTTGATCACAGGCTTAATCATATAGTTTACAAAGTATAGCAGAGGTCCCCAACATTTTATACCCTCTTGAGCCTAATATAGAAGATTTTCATGGCAACACCAGGGCTTTATGCAATTATGTGTTTTCTTTTGTAAGTAAACCAAAGAGAAAAGAGGATGGTAGGGAAAATGTGATACAAAATGACTGGAAAGCATATGCGATGTTTAGGTCCACCTGGACCTTAATCATACAGGTAATAACATGAGTCTAATGGACCAGTAAAAAGCTGTATGTAGAAGTGTCCCACACAGTTCTGGACACTTTCCACAATGGCTGCTTCACTTATGCCAATTCCTCTCTCTATTTGCTAACTTCTACTTCTTTGCTGAAATCATTGCAACTTTTCCTTGTTCCATTAAACTCATATCGTGACCTGTATGATTAAGGTCCAGATGGATAAAAACATTGAATTTTGTCTTCCAGTCACTTGTACCACGTCTTCCGTGCCATCAGCTATTAACTGTGGATTTATTATAAGAGACGCCATATCACAGCATTAAAGGGGTTGTATCGCTACAAAGATCATGTCTCAGAGTATGGGGACAGAAAAAAAAAGCACTTTTGTAATTTGTTTGCATTACCTCTGTCACTTGGTTTAGCAGATATCAGCTTCTCTGTAAATCTGTATTCTGTTTCTGCTGCTGCTGGTCGGGACACGCTCCCTGGTCATTTCCTGCCCCCTAGACACGCCCCCTGCACTGTGATTGGCTGGCTGACATGTCATTCAGCCTGTTGGGATACGCCCCCAGACAGGAACCGCCTGGCCACGCCCCCTGCACTGTGATTGGCTGCCTGCACACTCTGTGTTTACTCCCCTCTGAGCTGTTAAAATTGATAGTGAAACCACGGGCTGCTGGCTCTATACACATCTCCCAGCTCTAGGGTGAATGATCTGGGCAATTACTGCCTAAGTCACAGATCCCCTCATATAACACTAGTGTTATAGAGTCTCCTGCCTGTTAACAGGGGGGGGCCGTGTACATTGCTCCATATAACCCAGTCGCCTGGTAACCGAGGGGAAGGGGGGGGCAGTGTACGCTCCTCACATGTCTCATCATTTCAGGCTGTGTGTATAACTGCTTAAAGCCAAGCTGAACCTGAGGCTCTGCAGACAGGTGACAAGCATGCAGGAGGCTGTATAGCTGTCCTCTGCAGACACATAAGAACACTGCAAGGGGCTGTATAGCTGTCCTCTGCAGACACATAAGAACACTGCAAGGGGCTGTGTAGGTGTCCTGTGCAGACACATAAGAAGCATGCAGGAGGCTGAGGAGCTGTCCTCTGCAGACAGGTGACAAGCATGCAGGAGGCTGAGGAGAAGTACTCTGCAGACAGGTGACAAGCATGCAGGAGGCTGAGGAGCTGTCCTCTGCAGACAGGTGACAAGCATGCAGGAGGCTGAGGAGCTGTCCTCTGCAGACACATAATGAAGCATGCAGGAGGCTGAGGAGCTGTCCTCTGCAGACAGGTGACAAGCATGCAGGAGGCTGAGGAGCTGTCCTCTGCAGACAGGTGACAAGCATGCAGGAGGCTGAGGAGCTGTCCTCTGCAGTCAGCTCAGAAGCATGCAGTTGTCTGAGGAGCTGTCCTCTGCAGACAGGTGACAAGCATGCAGGAGGCTGAGGAGCTGTCCTCTGCAGACAGGTGACAAGCATGCAGGAGGCTGAGGAGCTGTCCTCTGCAGACACCCTTCTGCTTCCACTGCACAGTCAGAGTGATGATGTCACAGGTATTCAGTGAGGAGAGACACGCCTCCTGGGAGGGGAGACACGCCTCCTGGGAGGGGAGATACGCCCCTGGATTTCAAACTCAATCTCAGAGAATTATCTGAAGAGCACGGACAGTTCAAACGATACAACCCCTTTAAGTACTCAGGTTTCAGTAGATACGGTCTCAGTAGTTGGGGGGGGGGGGGGGGATATCCTTCCAGGAATCACCAGTCAAAGTACCAGACGAAACATAGACTGATGCTCAGCTCTGAGTGATGGACAGGACATTAAACTGAAAAATTAAGGAGATATTAACATATATGGAGAAACAAATCACAAATGTACAAACACTTGCTGTGTGAATTTGACACTGGTATTCTACTATTCAGATTACAATTCTGAAAAGGGTTTTGCCACGATGTAATGTTGATGTGGGATCCATCAAAATGGGTATTTAATCACTTTTCTAAATATATGTCATCAAAAAAAGTGAAGCCTCTGAGAGCTACAGCTTTCTTTACAAGCCCTTAGTTACTTAAAAGTTTGCATTAGACACAGGAGTTGATCGGTGGTTGTGTGTTTGCACTTCTTATCTGATGAAGGAGCTTGCAAGGGGCTGTGGAGAAAGATGTTGTGACTTTTGTATAGAGAATCCACTGGTTCTAATGTTTTATTTGAGTACACATTGCACAACACTCCCTAAGGCTATGTTCACACGGCTTAATTGCGGGACGTAATTACGCCCCGCAATTACGCCGTGTGGACGGGGGCGGGGCGGGAGTGGGGGGCCCGGCGCTTCGCCGGCCAATAGACTATCACTGCTAGCGGCGCGTATACGCCGCTAGAAAGTGACATGTGAATTATCTCCCCGCCGGGCGGGGAGAGGAGACGTAATCCATAGTTCTCCATGAGAACTGTGAATTACCGTAATGAATGGGCCGTTTTCGGCCCGTAATTGGCGCACTTCGGCACGTAATTACGGACCGAAATACGGCCCATTTTAAGCAGTGTGAACATGCCTTTACTGTGCAGCCACCCTCCCTCTCCCCTGTGAGGCTGCTGTGCTTTGTTTATAGTCTTTCCTGAACAGATTAAGAGGTAATGAACTCATTTCATGGCAAAGCCCCTTTAAGGGGGTTCTCACCATGCTGTTTCACAGGGATATTTTTATCCACTCTGCCTCTTTTCAGGCTGCAGGTGGTTCTATAGCATTGATTAGTATATTTAGCTTCTATGTAACTAGCTAAGATATTACCAAAAGCAGTGCATGAGATTTAATATTTGGTAAGAAATGCTGAAACCAGGAGAGGCGAGTAACCTCAGTCACCAGCTATGAAAGAAAATTCTGAGCCCAGTTTTTTATTGCAGATGGACTGGAACTAACCAAACATTGCACTAAGGGCTTATCACAAAAGTTGAAACCTCCCAACTGGGTTCACAATTTCCCCAGATATAAAAAATAACCCCCATTTTAAACTACAAAGTGGTGTTTACTATATGCGCACACAGCAGGGTTTAGGGAACAGCCAAAGGCCCATGACTACTGAACTCCTAACTGAAAGAAATGTATTGTCAATCATGTTCTGCACATGGCCACATTACAGCAGTAATATATAGAGCCAGAAGGTGGGCTCTGATCTGGTTCTACCAGTGGAGCCAGTCATATATACTGCAACATATGGAGCACCTTACTGTGCACCAGACAAGTCATCCCACACAGAACTAGATATTCCAGTACTGGTTTGGAGTTAGTCTATTCTAGCCCACAGCTGCGTTCACAATCCTGGCAACTTCAGAGCTGAAATCTCCTGGTATCCTTTACCTCCTCCATGACTGCACAGAGCTCAAGTAAATTTCTCTCATGAGAATTAGTCTCTATACAGTAATCCATTGGAGGAGACACTATCCCACTGCTTTATAGGAGCTCAATTGACCAGTTAGGGCCACATGTATGAAAACTAAGTCTAAAACTCACTTTTTTGCCCATAGGTTACTATGGGCAAAAGAGTGAGTTTTAGAACTAAACAGTTTTCATGCATGTGACCCTTGGTGTTTATCCATCGAACTAGTGAAGGGAACAAACTTTTAAAGGGTTTTTCCACAGTCTTCGCATATTGATAGGATAGTCTAAGGGCCACATGTGTGAAAACGGTCTAGGTCTAAAACTCACTTTGTTGCCCATAGCAACCAATCAGAGCACGCCTCTCATTCCATATAATGCTTTGGAAAAATGAAGGGCACTGATTGGTTGCTATAGGCAACAAAGTGAGTTTTAGGCCTAGACGGTTTTCATACATGTGGCCTAAGTGTCAGTTCCTAAAGTGGGACTTACACCGGTCATTTATGGCGTACCCGTTGCTAGGCCATAGATGTCCGACACAAGCACATTCCTTTAAGTGTGGGTGGTAAAAGATCTGAGAAATATACACAGTCCCAGATTGCTGAACTACAAGGCAATTAGTGAAGGTTTCAAGGGCAAGAGAACATTTTTAATTTGCCCCCACAAATCAAGTTGTGTCACTAATATATAGTACAAGTTACTTTGTATTGCAGAGATACTCAGACCACAGCTGGACAAGGTTTTGCTGCACATACATTTATTTTTGACTTTTCAGAGCAAGCAAATCACTCATCCCAGAGACCCCATCCCATTGATTGTAGCACTATAGCTCTTGCAGATGATCCAGCTTTAGGGACCCAGGACTTTAGCTGTCATCGCCCAGGGTCAGCTTGTCAAACAGGTATTCTCCCAAGCCTTCCTCTGCTGCCTTCACACGCTTCAGGTTGGTGATGTGGTCTCCAAGCTTCTTGAGCAGTTCCACCTCCTCATCCAGATATTCTCTCTCCAGGAAGTCACACATCTGTATGTGGAAGTGATATTATACATGTCAGCACATTCATTCTATGAGGAGCCAAGCACTTCAGAACAAGTAGTCAGTTTGAAAGCCTCTGACCCAAATATGCTAAATCCAGTGGACTGATGACTGCTATCCATTGTTTCCTTGGGGCAAGAGGCTGAACCTATGGTTTTAAGCCAACATTTAGAACAGGCATCTTCAAACTGCGGCCCTCCAGCTGTTGGTAAACTACAGCTCCCATCATGCATTTATATAATCTGCAACAGTGGGCATGATGGGAATTGTAGTTTCCCAACAGCTGGAGGGTCACACTTTGAGGATGCCAGATTTAGAATGTGTCTAGATTGAGAACCCCTTTAATAAAGCTATAGTATAGCAGCACTTTTTAAAGAGGACCCATCAGCTGCAGGTGCCACAGTAAAGAGGCCTCCAATTTCATAATTATATCTGGTTTAGCATTTTCTTATCTCCCCCATAATGTAGCACCTTCTCTTAAAACTCTTGCATGTTCTCCAAGTTATTCCTTCTAGGACTAACTAAGCTGACAACTAGGACTCACTATTCTCCATGGCCACATGGTGTGACTGATCAAGGTCATGAGCATAACGATAGTCATAGCAACTGCTGTGGGGCTCCAATCAAGTACAAGAAGTTTTGTCCCCCTTTTGTAAGGAGCAAATATTTTGTGGCTTTCTTCTCTCCAGCACTACTATGTAGTTTCTCTGATATATGGCAGCATTGTTTCTACCTTTAATTATTGCTACTTGTTTAATTTTATAGCCATATGGTGACATGCAGCCCCCATCCCACTGTCCCCATTTTATTTCACTATGGGGCCCCTATGACCTCACCTGACCAATGTCATACTTTGCACAAAGTATGGGGACATCTCCTATTCAAGTCAGGGAACTAACTACTGATTCAGTCATAGTTTCAGAAAAAGTAATTCAGGACCACCACAATATTCTGTGTCTAGGAAATATGGTTCAGAACCATCTTTATGTATCATGATAATACTGATCTATTCTGAAGAGCTTCTATATAATGTAATCCAATGGAGGCTGTAGACCTTTAGTCAGACAAATTCTTTAAAGTTATAACCCTCAGGTTTGGGAAGGGGCTGGTGTATTATACAAAGACCAACATCCAAGAATTTCACACTTACATGAGGGTCAACATGGTCAGTGGCGATCTTGTGGAGGTCCAGCAGGGCCTGGTTCACACTCTTCTCTAGTTTCAGGGCATACTCCATAGTGCTGGTGCCGTTCCCCCATTCATCAGACTCTGGTTTCTACAGTAAGACAAGTAAGATCACAGTAATACAGGACAAGTAGCAGCTTTTCCATTTGTATATTGGATAGTGTGAAGGGACATATTGCCTCCATGTGAACAGGAACAGAAACTTCCTTGCAAACTTTAATTTAGTCCAAATAAAGACATTGTAAATCACAGGTCTAAATTGGAGCTAGGATTTTTAGGGTTAACTTGCCCATCTGGGTCAAGTAGTGCCAACACCGAAATATCACTTCTGGCAAATGACCCATTAGGCTGAGACAGTCATCAGGGTGAAGGGACATTGGAGCAGTAGTGTCACTGGACCCAGAAGCACCATAGAAAAGTTAGTTAAACCTTAAGAACCCCATCTTGGAGCAAGTGGGGGGGGGGGGGGGAAGGAAAATAAAAAGTAGTTCCGAATATTCCAAATATGAGTTTAATTTTGAGAGTTGGGCAAAATCAAACCATGACAGATTTGCTTAACAACGCATTAGAACCATCTATGAAAGCTCATTAAAACCACTTCATATTGTCTAGTGCCTCTCTCTTGGTGAGATTTTCCTTGGACATCTGCCATTGCACCTGTACAAGTCTACCAGCCTCCTAGCAGATGTTCCTACCTTGATGTCTTGAAGAACTATGCGACCTCCACGTTTGTTCTGGAACTTCAGAAACTTCTCAGCCTGTTCCCGCTTCTCCTCAGACTGTTCACGGAAGAACTTTGAGAACTTGGCCAAAGCCACATCATCCCGGTCAAAGTAGAATCCCTATGATGGAAAGGTTCAGCTCATCAGGTAACTTCTGATTTTACAATTTGTGAGGCGGTACACTAATCAACCCCCAAGTGAATGGGTTTGGCTACAATACCAGATAGTATAAAGACAAAAGTGCTTCTTACCTCTGTTTCCCACCATTGTGGCTCCATAGGATTCGACTTTTGTTCACTTCTGGGTTCTGACCCCCAAAAGACAGGAGAGGCTCATGCTCCTCAGGGAGTTAATGGAGCATGAGCTTCTCCTGGAAGTGAAGAGGAGTGGATCCCAGGGAGCCTCGTGGAATGGGATGCACATCCACCCCCTTCACCTTAGCTACATTTAAATAAAAAAATTAGACAACCCCTTTAAGAGTTTGATAAAAGTTATGAGGGCCATACATGACAGGGGATATAAAGCTAAACTCCGAATTATCTCGCCTCCCCAACCACTGTTAGTGACAGCTCCCTACAGACTCATACAGGATTTCGGTCAATCACTGCATAGGTCAGGGAGCAGGTCTCACCAGCTCTGTTGGTCCTGCCACCAGTTGAAAGGCTATTTCCAGCTCAGATGTTTGTGGCATAGAACCCATTCTAAAGATTGGTGGGTCCCAGAACTGGGATCTGCACCTATACACATTTCTGACATCTCAATATACCATAGATATCTGAGATAGGAACATTCACTGTTCTCATGTACAGTTATTTAAAGGAATAAAAAATGTGATATTCCTCTTGAAGTTCAGCATGTCCTCTACCAATATATTCAGTCTTCATATCAGACTGAACAGCTAAAAGCTATATGGCTAAACCCAAGACACAGCAAATAAGTTGGTGCCAGCCACACAATATGCCACTATAAAGTAGTGCCTTTCAATGGGAGCTTTACCTAGGACACAGAAGGCAGAGAATTAGGGTCTTCACATGACTTTCCTGCCATCATTAGATGGATTTACAGCAGTCTACATCCCATTTTCAGACTTTCTGCAGCTATGTACAATGGAGATGTTTTATAAACAAATTGCTCACGACCCTGTAAGGAAGAGGGTTACAGGGTCTGCTCCAGGGCCATCTTTTCCATTGGGCACAGTAGGCAGTTGCTCAGGGGCCACACAAGTATAGGGGCCCCAGGAATGCAACCCTGGATCCTTTTGTTGGCTTTGCTTATTTGTTTGTGTGATTTTAGAATGTGCAAACATTTAAAAACCAAGGTGGAGAAAGGAGCCAAAGACTCCCTGCCCTGCCAATTAGTCTTGTAGGCTGCCGGTGTCCAGACATAAGTGGCGTGATAATATGGGTGTACTTGGGGTTGGCTATAGGCATTATCTAGTGTGATGTCATGTATTTGGGCAAGGCCCACTACAGTGCTATGATACTGAAAAGACAGCTCTGGGTTGCTCACCTCATAAGATCCAGTGAGCAGTTACAGGGCGCTAAAAAAAACCAAACAAAAAAACCCCCTCTTGCTCCATTGCACTTGTCACCTATAGAATTCTGGAACTTCTAACATTCTCTGTATTCTACAGTCAGGAACCCCAACCCTTAGCAGGAGGACATGCACTGACTTGTAGTCCTACAACATAGTAAACACAGGTGTCTAAGGAAGGTGCTCATATACTCACCACAGACTGGTAGGCATAGGAAGCCTGCAGCACCAGGTTGACAATGCGGTTGACTCCAGCTTCACTTTCTTGGTGGTAGTTCTGACGGATCTGGGAGCTCATGATGATGATTGTGGTAGTAGTAGTAGCTACTCTCTAAGTAAATAAGAGGAGGTTCTGGTGATCAGGACAGGTGTGGTCAGTCTAGTACAAAGGATTCCTGTTCCGTTCAATCACTGTTGAAGCAAGAACTGGGATCTCCTTTGCTGCTCTCTGCTCTGGAGGATGCACTGCTGCTCTCTGGCTTTTATACCCTCACAGGGGGGAGTCCTGCACAACACAATCCACACAGCTGATCACCTCCCATAGCCTGGATTGGTTTGTAATTTAGTAAGGAGTGCAAAACAGAAGATTCATTAAAACTTAACCCTTCATGGTCAAAGCTCCACAGTGATAGTTGTACTAATGTGATCAGAATGTATAACATAGACACATCTAACGCAATATATGCAGCATGTATGTAATCCTCTGTCTCTCTCACAGGGTAGGATATCTGCATGTACAGGCTGTTTTGAACTGTAATTTTATTCATGCAATCTTGTGTGGTGCAATAATACGTAAAGCAGAATGTACTTACTACATGTGATTTCTTGATACGTTCTTGCATGAGATCGCGTCACAAGACACTGAATGCAATATATTGCTGTGAAGCCTAAAATGCTGCCTGTGAATTGCGGTAAATTAGCAGGATTTCTGCGAATCTCATATTTTCCTTCCAGGAAAATGGTTAAAGGGGTTGTCTCACTACAAGGATTGCTGTTTATGTTAAGATCTATTTGGGGTCCCCTCCCGCCCTCCCGGGGGAGTTGGCATTTCTCCCGCCGCCAGTAGGCGGCGGGGGTCCTTTAAATGACCGCGGCGCCGGAGTAGCGCTGGTGCGCTACATCGGCGCCGCCGGTCCGTTCCCACAGGCGGGTGAAGCAGGCGCAGGGTAAGCTCACCCGCCCGGAGTCTCGCTGAGCAGGGAGGAGGCAGGAGGGAGCGCTCCCTCCTCCCTCCTCCCCCTGTATGTCCGGCGCCGCTGTGCGCCGTACACACATGTCAGCGTCACAGAGGAAGTGACGCGCGGCTGCTCTCACTTCTCCTGTGACCTGAGGAGATCGCTGGAGCGGGCCGCTCTGCAGGAGCCTGGTCAGTAAGTGGATTTTATTATTTTAATTTTTATTAGTTTTAGGGGGCACTGTCTGTCTACAATGGGGGGTCTACCTGGCTACAATGGGGGTCTACCTGGCTACAATGGGGGGTCTACCTAGCTACAATGGGGCACTACCTTGCTAACAATGGGGGCACTACCTGGCTACAATGGGGGGTCTACCTGGCTACAATGGGGGGGTCTACCTGGCTACAATGGAGGCACTACCTGGCTAACAATGGGGGCACTACCTGGCTAACAATGGGGGCACTACCTGGCTACAATGGGGGGCACTACCTGGCTACAATTGTTGCACTACCTGGCAACAATGGAGGCACTAACTGGCTACTAATGGGGGCACTACCTGGCTACTAAAGGGGGCACTACCTGGCTACTAAAGGGGCACTACCTGGCTACTAAAGGGGGCACTACCTGGCAACAATGGAGGCACTACCTGGCTAACAATGGGGCACTACCTGGCTAACGATGGGGGCACTACCTGGCTAACGATGGGGGGCACTACCTGGCTACAATGGGGGCACTACCTGGCTACAATGTGGGGCACTACCTGGCTACAATGGGGGGCACTACCTGGCTACAATGTGGGGCACTACCTGGCTACTAATGGAGGCACTACCTGGCTACTAATGGGGGCACTACCTGGCTACTAAAGGGGGTACTACCTGGCTACAATGGGGGCACTACCTGGCTACAATGGGGGGTCTACCTGGCAACAATGGAGGCACTACCTGGCTAACGATGGGGGCACTACCTGGCTAACAATGGGGGCACTACTTGGCTAACAATGGGGGCACTACCTGGCTACAGAGGGGGCACTACCTGGCGTACAATGGGGGCATCTACCTAGCAACACAGGGGGCACTACCTGGAAATCAATGGGGGCATCTACCTGGCCAACCGAGGAGGCACTACCTGGCAAACAATGGGGGCATCTACCTGGCTAACGATGGGGGCACTACTGGCAAACATGGGGGCACTACCTGGCAAACAATGGGGGCATCTACCTGCTAAACAAAGGGGGGCATCTACCTGGCTAACAAAGGGGGCATCTACCTGGCTACAAATATGGCTCTACCTGGCTACAGAGAGGGCATCTATTTGGCTACAAGGGGGCATCTACCTGCCTGTAAGGGGCACTACCTGGTTATGGGGGGCTACTACCTGGCTATAAGGGCATCTACCTGGCTTTCTTCCAAAGCCGTTATGCAGTTAGGTGGAGTAGGTGTGGCTTTTTGAAGGGGCGTGGCATACCGTCAAGATGGGCGTGGCTATGCAAATTTTTGCCGCGGCGCGCGTAGCGCGCCACTCACTGCTGTCTCCTGCTTTTTCATTTTCAAAAGTTGGGAGTGAGTGCATACCGGGGGAGAGGGAGGAGGGACCGAGCCCTCCTGCCTCTTCCCGGCACAGCGAGACTCCGGGCGGGAGAAGCGGGCGCCGCGGCCGCTCCACCCGCCTGCGGGAATGGCCCGGCGGCGCCAGAGTAGCGCACCAGCGCTACTCTGTCGCCGCGGCCATTTAAAGAGCCCCTGCTGCCTTCTGGCGTCGGAGGTTTCGCCAACTCTGCCGGGATGGCGGGGGGGACCCCAAATAGCGGGACCCCCCCACCAAAAACGGGAGAGTTGGCAAGTATGGTTTAGTATGTATACCACGAAAAATCCCAATGTACATGTTAAACGAATGCAGATTTGCCATACATAATTTCAGAGCCCCCGTGATGCATCTGCACCTACGCCCATTACCAGTTTCTATCTTACATCATATCAGCGACCCCCCCCCACCCCTCTGCTTTTTTTTTAATAAAATTTTATTAGAGCCCCTGAAAGGAGTGCTGCCAATGCTACCCTGATGGTCAACTCTGACTGTAAGGGGATGTTCACACCATTAAACAGAATTTGAACTAGGAAACGATGTGGACTGCCCAAGGCAGAATTTCAGGTAGATTTCCCACCATGCCCCGGGGCCCAGCGGAGTTTCCCCTGCTCCACCCTGGGCCAGTCTGAGCCTAGGTATGAGAGGAGTGGTGCAGGAACCTCCATAAGACTTCGACTATCAGACTATGTTCACACGATTTACAGTATACGCCGCCGTGCATCGTGTATCTTGGGAGCTCGCGCTAATACGCGTGTACTCCCGCGGCGTGGGGGGGGGGGGCAGCATTACTCGTGGCGCGTATTCGCCGCAAGTAATTGACTTTTCACTTGTCTCCCGGCGCGTACAATACAATCGTATTGTACGTGCGGGGAGAGGAGGCGTAATCCATAGTTCACCACTGATTATCAGTATCAATATTACCACAGAAACACAAGCCCTGCTCACATTTTTAATCCTTTCTGGTGTCTGTTGGCTGATATTAAATTTAAATAAAAAAAAGTTATGTATTAATAATACAAAAAACAGCAATACAAAAAATATATAAAAAATTTTTTACCCCAGGTCAAATGGGGTTTTTGGAAACTAAAATTTGCCCTTCCCCCTGATCAGACCCATTTTTGGGGTTTTCGCACAGTAAAAATGCCCTTTTTTCTTTGAAAAAGGAAGTATTTTTTAGAATACAAAATGTTTTTTTTTTTAAATTTTTTTTTGGGTTTTTAAAAAAACCCCCGGGGAAAAAAGGATTTATTAAGAAACGCATGCTTCTTATGAAAAAAACATTTTTTTTTTTTTTTATTGCTGAATGCAGCGTTTTGCCCCAATTTTGTAGACATGTCCAGTGGGGATCTTTTGGTTTGAATGGATAGCAATTTAAAAATGAGCAGAAGACCCAAATTAAAAATTTGGGCCTCTTTCAAAAAAAACTGTCTTGGTCTAAGACCCCTTTCTTGTTTTTCCCCATTTGGGAAACCAATCAAGCACATAGGGAAACCCTTTACAGTTTTATAGCAAAATCCCTTAGGCCAAAGCAAAAATCTTTTGCCATAGGAACCCCAACAAGCCTTTTTAGAAAAAAATCAGAGCCATAGCAACCAATCAAGACTCGCTTTCATTTCTTTTAGTCTCGGGGAAAAAAAAAATAAGCTCTGATTGGGTTTTGACTTGATTGGTTGCTTGGGCTTCCCGATTTTGGGTTGGGTATTTAGCTGTATTTTTTCCTAAGGGTCGATTGGTTGTATGACCTGGGTTGGTTGCATGGGCCCCTGAATTTATTGTAAGGCCTGTTTTACCCGGGTTATTTCGCACGGATTGGCCCAAAAACCCGCGCGCCCAGGATTTTTTCGCGCATTAAAGGCGCCCAATCCCTCGCAGTTAAATTTGGGTTAAAACCACGTTTTAGAGAAAAATGGATTCCGCCCCGGGGGGGAAAAGGACTTTCACATTATCCAGGGCAAACTGCGCCGGGAAAATGCAAGTCTTTTTGGGCCGGGGAGCGGCGCCCCTTCCGCGCTCCGGCCCCGCCCCCCTTTTTCAAGCCGGAATTTCGACGGCAAAACCGGCTTCCAATTACAGCTTGGGTTTTTGCCGTTTGAAAAAGGGCCCTTTTGGCAACATAGAAATCTTAGGCCCCGTTTCCCCGCGGTTATTTTGGGGGTATTTTAGCCGTTACCCCGCGCCCGTATTTTCGCTGCAGTGCGGTGGAAACCGTCCCCGTTTATTTCCCGGGAATCCCCCCATTTTTCATTGGAAGAACTAGGGGTTTCCCTCTCTTTCTCCCCGCCCCGGGGAATACCCGGGGGGGGGGAAAGATGACTTTCACCCTTATTTAAAGGTGTGTACCGGGCCCTGAATAAAGGGGGGTCAAAGGGCCGGCGAGCTGCCGGCCCCCCGTCCCCACTGCCCCGGCTGCCGGGGTAATTGCGGGGGGCAAAATCCGGGACCCGCCCAAATTTCGTGCCAAATAAGCCCCTTGAACATTTCCCCTTTGAAGTAGAAAACTTTTTATAATTTTTGGGGCCCCTGTTTCTGGCTTTTATTTAAATTTCAAAGCCAAGGGGCCCAATACGTTACATGGATACCCTAACGGATGCCAAATTTTTGGCCCCCATCACCCTTTGGGCCCCATATTTAAAAATAAATATTCTTTTAGGGGGAAAATTTTGAACAGGGGCTACACCCGATAATTTTGGGCTTTTTTTCAGCCCGTTTTCAGACGAGCCCCGTTCCCCTGGGATTTTTAAATCTCCTGGGGCCCACAATAAAGGCGCATTACAGGCACCCCCTGCCTTTTTTAATGCGTCCTTTTTCGGGGGGCGTGTGGGGGGGGCGCACAGAACCAACAGAGCAAAACATTTTTTATAGCTCACTCGGCATTTTTGTGGCATAACAGCTTTAAAAAGGGGTTTTACCTGAGCCAGAAATCGCTTAGCGCTAGAAATCCCGATTTATACCCGCTATAGCCCCTTTTAATGTTTAAATAACAACGTTTACAAAAAAGACTGATATGCTGCAGATTTAAAATCACCACAAAAAAATTTATGTCAGATTTTTCGAAAAAAAATGAAAGTAATATTTTAAAATCTAATTCACATTACTGCTACTGTAATATTCTGCAGATTTTACACATTCAGGTCCGCTGCAGAAAATTCACAACATTGAAAGCACCTGAACAACCCACTTTACCAGTAAATATCTTAACCAAAATTTAAATTTAAATTTTGCTGCACAGCTTAATAATAAATTTAGATTCTGACCCCAAAGAAAAATTCAGCCTGGATAAAAATTCAATATGGGGTTTATCACATAATAACCTAGATAGATCTGATAAAAAATTAACGTAAATTTACATTCACAACAACACTCCTCAACATACAATATTATTTGCTTCCAGGACCCCTTTTTAGGTTAAACTAAACCATGAAAACGATTCTGAACCCCAAAAGTCCCCAAACAAAATCAAAAGAAAGTAAAGGAAAAAAGAGATACTAACCAAAAAACGGGAAAATTACTTTCTAGTTGAGACAGAGCTTCTTTGGGCACACAATTCCAAAAAAAAAAAAGAGCCCCCAAACCCGGTTCCCCAAAAAGCCGCTCATCCTGCACTGAAAAACAGTACAGGGCATGTTGAAACCATACTGAAATGTAAGACAAAGACCCCCAATACGCATGCACCTCACAATACATTTAAAGCAGTACAACTGTATACCCGCACTGGGACGAGAGAGGCTACAGACCGCCAATCACCATGCACCTCACTAAACATGTAAAAGGGGTATAGGGCATTTTAGTAAAATGCAATTACGTAAGAGGCGCATAGAGCCAAACACTGCATGCACCCCCCTAATACATGTAAGAGCAGTACAGACATTAACCTGCACGTAAAAGAGAGGCCTCAGACCGCCAATCCTTGCATGCACCTCCCCAATACAGTAAGACATTCAGAATGTAAACCCCCCCTGTACGTAAGAGGGGCCTATAGACCGCCAAACACTGCTTGCACCCACTAATACATATAACACAAAAAAAAACATGAAAATACCCCCACTGTACTGAAGGGCACTACAACTGCCAAACACTGCAGCACCTCACTAATACATGAAGAGCAGTCAGACATGTAGTAGCCACATACTGTAAGAGGACTCAGACCAACAATCACCGAAACCCACTAAACAGTAAGAGCATACGGACATTATACGAAAGTACTATAAGAGGTGCTATAAGAACACTGCATCACCTCCCCTAATACATTTGACATACAAGACATGTATACCCATGTACTTAGAGAGGCTACTAAACCCCCCTCACTGAATCACCTCACAATACATGAAAAGCATAAAGGACATGAGTATCACACTTACTGTAAGAGGGGCAAAAACCACCAATCACTGCATCACCTCACAATACATTTTAAAAGCTTTTAAAGGGGGATGAGAAACCGCACTGTACTGTAAAGGTGCATGACCACCAATCACTGAAAGCACCCACTAATACATGTAAAGCATACAGGGCAAGTACAATGTTGCAGGAGTTTGGCTGATGAGCTGAGGGGGGGCAATGTGAATACAATCCAAAGCACAGCTACTTCTTTTCCTACAGTGAATTTCACTTTTCCAGATCCAGTACGCAGGGGTGCCTAAGTAATTTAGGGGCCCAACAGACAAACCATCTTGGGCCTCCCACCCATCCCCGTTCCTACTCACACCCTATCAGCAGGCTCTTTTTAAAAAATTTTTAGTTCAAAGTCTCTGAAAAGTAATTGTTTTACAACCTGTGTCATGTTATATTCTGCGTACCAGACTAGCAAAATTTCTTTACAATGAAAGCAAAAAATGTCACCTAAACCGGGTCAAAGTAAAATTTTTCCGTCACCCCCAAGCTTTAGGCCTGCTGATTCCTCCAGTCTAAACCACCACTTTTTTCACTGAGGGGGCATGGCTTCATGGGACACAAATAGGTTTCTGCCAGGCACCTCTGGGGGGGTTATCTTTGCGAAAAAAGTATTTGGAGGTTGAACCATATCCCAACCTTTTTTCTCCAAACACATGGAAATTAGGATACTTCGTAATATTAGATGGTTTTAAAGGTCTGCAAAAATCAGCAATTTTTTCTGACATTAAACTGAAAACCCAGGACAACTTAAAGGGGAAAATTCTCACCATATTGATTTTTTTAAAACATTAGGCAAAAAAATAAAACTATTACTAAATACTTGCGTTCTGATTTTTGCTTAATTTCAGATTGGGGCACTTCTTTTCCCTGCTTTTTTATACAATTTCTCATTTCCAGCCACCCCTCTCTCTGGTGATGTCATCCCACTGTATCTATCGGCCACAGAGGAGCTAGTTTCCAAAAAAAAACTTTTTCTTTAAAAACTCCCGACCGTTTGCCCCGCTCTAAAATCCCCCCATCACCAATGTCCCTATAACAAAATCAGCTAGGGGTAGCAGAGCTGAATGCAGTCACTGTTATACAACCCCCCCACAGCCTGAACAGGAAGTAGGAGCTTGAAGTTGGCTGTGAAGAGCAGGCTCCGTGAAACAGCATGGATAAGTACACCCGTTTAAATTTTTTATGAATTTCACAGTGTTCCCCTATTTTATCACCCACCATAGGCACCAGGGCACGTGCCCTATTATTTTGCCCTTGGTGCCCTACTGTATATCTCCTAGAACAAGTCATATTCAATTGTATTAATATCTACCCCACATTTTTTTTCCTCCTAGACCCGCCCTCCCCCTATTTCTGTCAAAAATTCATTGTAAGGCAACTACTCAATGGAAGGCAAAGACTAAACTGTAATTGTTTAAAACCTGATGTGAATAATTGATACCTTTGTCCTGTTTGCATCATGACTATGCAAAGGTGGCACCCCAGTTTGGAAGACACAATCAGAGGCGTAACTTAAAAGCTCCGGGCCCCAATGCAAAATCTATAAAGGTCTCCCCACCTACCATGTGCCGTTTTTTAAATACTGGTACCTTCATATGTGGCAGAAGGGCCTCGGGGCCCCTCAGGCTCCTGGGCCCTGATAGCAGCTGCTACCTCTGCACCCTCTTTTAGCAACGCCCCTGGACGCAATGTCAACAGAAGACCAGAGAGATGCGCCACTGGAACCGGGACCAAGAAGGTGATATAACTTTTTTTAAATGACTTTTTTAATAGGTGGACCACCTCTTTTATCTAATATCCAATATCTATAGACACCTTTAGTTTATGAATTTCACATTGTTTCCTGTTTTATCACCCACTGCTAAGCACCAGGGGCACATATGTCCTGATTGTGCCTGGTCAGACCTCGGCGAGGTACTCTGCCCATATTTTCCCTCAGAAACCGCATTTTTAGTCCTATCTAAAGTCCAGATTCTGCTGACAATGTTTGACAGGTTCCCCCTGCTGCACCCGTCTGCCGCTGCGCTCTTGTGCGGAGTGGGCAGGTGAATTGGACAAGGTGTTATTGATAGCTGCCCTGCATCAATTAGGCTGTGTTCTGGATGTCAGGGAGCCGTCCAATCCACTCTGGACTGGATCCCTGACTTCCTATTTAGGATCCCTCCTGCCTTCAGTTTGTTGCGGGTTGATAGTCCTTGACTTGAACTGGTGGGGGGTTTTTCACTATAGTCTTGTTTGGTTGCTGATTTTTGTGTCTTTCTCTGATCTTCTTCTGGCCTTATGATTTTGTACTGCATTGATCTCTTCTGCTCTTGACCTGCTCTCTCTGACCTTCCGTATTGTTGTGTTTTGTCTTGTCTGTTCTGTGTTTACATGTACTCAGGGTGGGGACCATTCCCAGTTGCCACCGACCACTTAGGGGGTGGGACGGGTAATAGGAAGGGACAGATTGTTTGGGGCCTAGCGTCAGGGCTCACAGTCTGTCTGTTCCTTTTTTTTTATCTGCCTGGGGTCCCAAACATTATAACCACCCAATTCCTTCCCCTCCAGTTCAGTATGAATACCATCCAGGATCTTGCTACCCGATGGAGAGTTTGGCGGGCCTGGTTTCCGAGTTGGCAAACCAGGTCCATGTACTCACCCAACAGCAGGATGAAGTGCCGGTTGCATCCCATGTTGTCTGTGTCCAGCAGCCATCGGTTCCCCGAGAACCTAAGATGCTACTCCTAGATCGTTTTCCAGGAGACTGTGAGAAGTTTGAGAGGTTCCGGGGTCGTTTGCTTTATTATCCAATAAAACCACTATCCCCCACAGGCCCAAATGGTGGGGGTTGTTGTCTCCCTTTTACAGAGACCCCCCAGAATGGGCCCTAAGCTTCCTCCTGATGCAGAGGAGTGGTCCTCTTTGGACCAATTCTTTCGGTCCCTGGGGCTATCTACTCTGAACCAGATCACTTGCGGAATCTCAGCTCTTGACAATAGCCCTGGGAAAATGTTCTGCAGAGGAGTATTGCACGAAGATCTGCAAGAGGTGTGTGATGGTGGGATTGTGTGAGACGGCGTTAAAGGCCCTGTCCTCTGGCCTTTCTTTTGCCTTTCAATTTTGTACTGCGTTGCTCTCTCCGGCTCTTTACCTGATCTGTTTGACCTTTCCATATTGTTTTGCCTGTCTTGTCTGTTCTGTGTTTACATGTACTCAGGGTAGGGACTATCACCCAGTTGCCACCGACCACTTATGGTTGGACAGGCATGTGGGCAGGGGCATTTTTGGGGGGTCTAGAGTCAGGTCTCACAGTATGTCTGTTCCTTCTGTTTATCTGCTCTGGTGGTACCTAACACATGTCCATTGCTTTTGTTTGGTGCCCTATATCTTCTTGTACAAGCCCCATTCAATAGCATTACCATCTATCCCATGTTTTTTTTCGTCCTAATTCCCCCACCCCCACACCATTTCTGTCAAAATGTATTGTAAGATAAGGAATCAATAGAAGTCTCTTAGCTGTAATTGTTTTCCAACCTGATGTTGATGACTGATCTCATATCCTACGCGCACCATGATTAGGCACAATTTCTTTACAATGACGAAGCAAAATAAAGCTTAATCGAAGTCAAAGGTTTTCATATACTCCATAGTTGTAGACCTAATCAACAGGTTTTCCTGCTGAATCCTCCATAACCATAACTAGGCCTGCTCATATTCGCCATACATGCAGGCTCAGACTGGCCCACGGGGGAACAGAGGAAAACCTCGGAGGGCCCTTAAGCATGGCAGACCTGGAATTTCTTATAGACTGCATATAGATCCTTGGGAGTGGCCGGACAGCAGAGAAAAAGAGACAACAAGCAAGAGGCAGAGTATAAATGTCATGTACAGGAGCTGTAGGGTGGTCCCCAGATTCAACTTCACTGGTGGGCCCCAAAATCTACTCCACTGGTGGGCCCCAAGAATGAAATTCCACTGGTGGTCTCTAGGCACCCCACGTGTGCATTTTCTCAATATTGTTAGGATATGCCATCGATGTCAAACAGGTGCTGGTCCAACCTCTGGGACCCACACCTGTCTTTAGAACTAGCCACAAATCCTCTTTTGAATGGAGAGGGGGGTCAGGATTCTCCCATTGATTTTAATAGCAGTGTTCTGGCCACCTCTCCGTTTCAGAGCTTGTTTTTAAAATAGTTGCGGATCCCAGAGGTGGAGCCTGCACCAATGATAAGAACAAGCTCTGAAATCTATCTGGCATTGATGGCATATCCTAGTAATGTGCCATCAATGCCTGAGATGGGGCATCCTCTTGAAGTGGGTGCCTATTCTATTGTAAATGAATCATAAAGTATTTTCATCTTGTACTAATTAGAAAAATCAGAAAAGGAGAGCACTTCTTATTGAACAGATTATACAAGATAATATTACAAAAGTTTGGATGCCACTCAACTAAAGGGGTTGGACAAAATTAGTACATTCCCATCCAAAGAATCCAGTTTTGACAGCAATTCTACTATGAGACCAAGATTAGCAAGTGTAGGATAATGTGACCTTTCTGTGGATGATTTACCATGAAAATTAAAATGCTTTACACATAAAATTAATCTGTAATTCACATCCAAGAAAAACAAGGGCCGCACATCCTCACACTATATGTTGATCTAATGCTTCTCAGCAAAAATTTACAAAAATGAACAGGAGGTTCTTAGTATACTTATTGATCCAACGGGATAAGCCCACTTGCCACTTCACGGCGACCTCTTTAAAGTGGGTCCCTATATAAATGAATGCAGCCAGTGAGGGGAACAACCCAGTGGTCCAACAATACCACTGTTGCCCGACCTAGCTCCCCGGCCCTGGGTGGCACCACCCCACAAGCATAACAGTAACAATGGCCGCTAAACAGCACCGCCACCAAAAAAGGAAAGGATCACTACCACTTACCTTTTCCTTAGCTCCCTGAAAAGAACAGGACATTAACTCTTATACAGGCTACTGCTAATTAAAAATAAAATGAATATAGCATCACAAGTAAGGCTAGAAAACTCCTGGTTCAGGAGTGGAACATCAGTGGCATATGTTACGTTTCTATCATTAATGACATCTGTAAAACCAGAGGCACCGGTAACATCAATATTATCAGTATTATCCAAGTGGCTAGCAATAGTACAGAGGTAAACTGCAGAGTATTGCACCTTTGTACAGGGTCTGTTTTACCAAGAGACTATGTGTCAAGCCCTTGAACCAGGGGACAGAGACTGTTGAACCGCCAGTTAATACCACCTTTAAAGAACTGTGACTCTTAGGGCCACATGTATGAAACTGTTTAGGTCTAACCTATGGGCAAAAAAGTGAGTTTTAGACCTAAACAGGTTCATACATGTGGCCCTTAGTGAGTAACACCTGTTTATTATTGTTGTTGTAACCACCAAGCCTTCAGTGCCTCTTTGGAGTGAAAAGCCTACTCGTGCGCATCTGCCAAGACTATGTTCAGCAGAACTAATTGCTGCACTATTTCTTTAGCAAGATGGTCACTCTCATGCATCTAATAGTACCAATATCAACCCTCAGGGATCAGCATCACCCATGAACTCCACTTGTCCACCTTTACACAAGAACCCCAAAGATCCTGCAAAGAACCCACTGGATTATACAAAATCAGGGTCATGTACAGTAGATGTGAGACTATAAAAACAAGGTTAATGGGGTAAACAAAATAGGTCGATCACATGGAATAAATTAAATGTTTTAAACATTTAAATCAGTGATTCCCAACTTTTTTACTTTGCTGGAACCCCTTAAAATGTTGTCTCTTCTAAACAACCCAAATTTCTAATTTTACTTCATATGTTGACATTATGAGGCCACTGGGAAAGTATTCCATAATTATTAACTAGCGCTGTCTCTACTGGAGATATGTTGACTCCTCTGACTTTCCCCATGCTGAAAATCTTTGAGCAGGCCGAAATCAGTTTTGCTTTGAGTCATCTCCAATCCCACATCTGCCTAGATTTGTGTTTCAACAGTGCTCCTGGCGCCGATACACATAAGAGTACAGTGACAAAACCTGCAAGATCGGTAGGACATATATTAATATACACATATACTGACATATATAATATATAGTATAATGTATAATATAATTAATATATATATATAATATATATATAATATATATATTATATATATATATATATATATATATATATGTCCTTCATAAAGCAACTTCACTTTCAAGGGGAGCCACCGAACACAAAAGTGAAAATAAACTGTCAGGTCAACAGCATTGTTATTAAATCACTACCACATAATTGGGCCCATAGTTACGATACCCCCGATCCAGAGGTGGCCACCACTTCCCACCGGTGGGATGGGAGAAAAGACAGACCATGGCGTAACAGTGAAATCCTTTCTCATCCCTGTTAAAGAACCTGAAAGTTGTCACTGAAGATGCCCCATGGGGCCCGTTTGACTGCTCCACCAGTTCCACCTACAAACTCACTCACTACCGAGTGGCAAATGGGCCTGCCAATCCTTCCTTTGGACTTTGCCTTCCTCCTAGAACTTCTGCCCTTTGCCATCTTCCAGGACCTTGGCTCCACCAGTTTCATCTACAAACTCACTCACTACCGAGTGGCAAATGGGCCTGCCAATCCTTCCTTTGGACTTTGCCTTCCTCCTAGAACTTCTGCCCTTTGCCATCTTCCATGACCTTGTCATTACACTGGTGCTTTGTCTTCTCAATTATGGGACTTAGAATTTTTGCACCAGCTCAACTTCCGAGAGGAGCTGCCAACCATGAAAGTAGACCATCAGGTACCATCAGGTACATGGCGTGAGGTTAGGCAGCTTGTTCATGGAGTGATGTAGGGCGCAAAGGCCTGCCGGCACTCCCTTCAGCCGATTTTTCTCATCCATTGCCATCTTTCCTTGCCCTCGTCATCTCTTTGGTATTTTGTCTTCTCGATTGTGGGACTTTTTTTTAATTTTCACACAGTGCACCATAGAACATTAAGAGGTTAAGTAATAGAAGTATTCTTTCTCTTCCTCCATAGCTAAAATCTAAAAGCAGAATCGAATACAGATCTTCGCACTTCGGAAGTGGAGGAGACGGTCACTGACAAATAATTACAACAACCAAAGGGTACTTGACTTCCCATACATCTTCATGAATAGGCCCCATGTAAGGAGATCTGGAAGATAGAGAGTAAATGAGTGAATTGAATGCACACGGGTCATGATCATGTGGAGGACATCAGGACATCTTTTGTTATGAAACCTTTGTGATCTGTAGATATTATAGGACGTTTTGCTGAGTCACTTTTACAAAGTCAATGCTGAGTCATGTGGCGTACAGTACAGTAGTTCACGAGATCACTATGAAGCTCTCAGTTCCACATCTTGCTGGACAAGTCTTGAAGGAACGAGATCTCAGGCATCTACATAAATTCTTAAAGAGGACCGTGTCATCTCCTGACATGTCTATTTTAGTAAACACTAGTATTCCCTATGAAATAACAATAACGGAGATAAATAGACTATTACAAAATACATTGCTTTTCTAATTTTATTTAATTTCAGACTTATAGCAGTTCTTCTCTCCTGCTTGTTTACAGAAGGTTTCCACCTCTCTCTTTTCTAGCAACCTTGGCTGGGATGGTCAAAATGGTGATATCACTTCCTGCTGTGTCTTATCAGCAGCACAGAATCTTATTAATGAACCTGAAGTGGTGGTCAGTTTTTGCCACTGTGGGTCATCGGGAATGCTCTCTTCTACCCTAAGCCTGCTACCCCAACGAGTTACATAAAGTTTTGCATTAGCCGCTTTGTTCTTGTAGCCCTGGGTCTCTGGAGGTCCTTGTGACTTCAAAGTCGCTCCTGGCTATGGAACTATTACCAACTACACTTAACAGCTCCACCTTATAATAACAACAACACATTATAACTGAAGCTCCTTTCAGGTCAATATGAACAAAACAAACTTCTTGACACAGGTTTACTTCACTTTGCCAATCCCAGTATACCATTTGTATGTTCTGTAAGTGTCTTCTCTAACCCCAATTTCCTCCCACAGGGACCCCCATGTGGATTCCATTATTCGTGCCCAGTTTACTCGTTTACAGGACTACATCAGGGCAGACCATTATACAGACTATGGGGGCTGCCTTTCCTATCCCCACACCGACTTTCCATGTTCTCTTTAGTCTTCTCAAGACTCCCCAAAGCTCAGCAGAACACCAGACACCTCCACTACCTAGCTCATCAGTTGGCTTTCAGTGACATTTCTTGGGTCTTGCTGTTCCGCATCTTTCTGGCACTTTTTAAGCTCACGGCCTCCAAAAGACATTAAAGGGGTTTCCTCACTACAGTGATTAGCTTTTAACAGGTAGGGGAAGGTAAATGAAGACTATTACCAAATACATTGCTGTTTTGATTTTGCTTAGGAGATAAAGAAGATTTTACACAAGTTTCTCTGGTTACTGACCACCTATCCCTGCTCTCTCTTGTCTCTCATTGTTCCAAGCTGCCGTCAATCAGTCAGTCTGTCCATATTGAGTCACTTGCTGCAGCACTGGAGCAACAGTAGTAGGAGAGCTGAATACAGGTTATTTTTTTTTTGTTTTAAAGAAGTTCCAAGTGGTAGGGAGGGTTCCGAAAATTTTGATAAACCCTTTTAAGCAAACAGTGCTGACTTTTAGCCTCCTAAAATTTACTCGTTGGATTTTGCCGTTGAAAACCGCATTGGACGTTTGTGGTTTTCAATGTGTATTTTATGTGGATTTTGGGTTGTATTTTTCCTGCAGATTTACAGTCAGAAATGGGTTCCATTCATCTCTATGTGGTTTTGGAAGCATATCTACATTGACTTCAGTAGTAAATTTTCGACATGGAATATGATGGAATAATGAAAATGTTCTAAGATTTTTTATCCTTAAAAACCGACCAATGAAAATACGCGATGTGTGAACTTAAATGCAGATTTTCTAAAGAGGTCAATGGGGACAATTTACCTTTGGCTTAAGGCGAGTATTTCAAGTCGAAACCTGCATGGATTCCGACTTGAAATACTTGTTGTGTGGACCCATTATGTGTTAGATGTTTATAACTACAGTGGTAAAGGCTTTACTGAGCTGGCCTTATCAATTAAAGACCATGCAACACCTTGAGGACCATGAGCAAATACATCATTCATGACCTTGGTTGTGTTCCATGAAATACTGATTCTGGAAGTCATGAAGAGTCTATTTAGGCAGAATCACAAATGATTTTCAGAGGTTTTCCGGTCATGTAAATATGATACAAATATTTAAGATGTTATTTTACACTAATGATGCAATTTTCCGTTTTCTTGAGGTCACATTACGTCTGAAAGAGGTTTGGGCTACACATACAGTTGTGTGCTGCCTGCATCCCAGCTAATGGAAGAAAAAGGGGTCACAAATTTCAGACACTGCAACCAAGCAGTCACCAAAAATCCATCCAAGATGAATCTCTGGCAACCATTGCGCCAGAGATGCAACCACATCTAGTTTCATTAGCTTTGATGAATGCAGTCCAGCATCGGCCATGGGATGTGTGTCATGGCCAAAGTAACCTTTTAGCCTCAGCCTTAAAGGGACACTTCCATCAGAAAGGAGCACTTTATTAAAACTATTTTTTTTTTAATTTTGCCAGTATTTTTTTTTAAATTTCTTCAGTCCTATTCAATTAAAAATTACATATAAAATATTATCCACTTCTAGCTGTAATAGTGAAGAGATAAAACTCCCGAATGGCCGGGCAGAATAATCTCCCTTTACTGCAGCTAATGCTTATCTATATAGTCTTAATTGCGGCGCGCATTTTGTTGCGTATTTGCACTTTAATACAGCTGAAAGGCACGCCGCAATTACCATGAATTATGTCTTATCTCCTCCTTTGTACAATATGATCGTATTGTACGCCGGGGTAAAAAAGTGACATGTCACTTCTTCGTGGTGCTTAATGGGAGTGAAAGGGGATAATTATCAGGGCCGGCTGGCCCCCCAATGCTTTAGAATTATGCGCTGAACAGCGCGTACTTCTAAAACACACGGTGTATAGCGGCACATACAGTATACGCTGTGTGAACTTACCCTTACAAATAATAGGTATTGACATAGTAATCGCATTATTGTTCTCTAGACAGGGATAGATAAGATTAAACTGGACTGATAGGGCAATGGAAAGACTGATACATGATAGAAGAATGGGGTGATTTTTTTCTGCACTGGTGGGGCTTTGAACTTTCTTCACACTAAGGCCGTGTTCACACGGCTTATTTCGCCGCGGATTGGCGCCGTACTCCGCGCCGGATTTGCGCTGCAGTACGGCTCCAATCCGTCGCAGTAATTACGGTAATCGACAGTTCTCATAGAGAACTATGGATTCCGTCGCTCCTCCCCGCTCGGCGAATCCGCCGGGCGGGGAGAAAGTCACCTGCACATTATCCAGGCGCAATACGCGCCGTGGATAATGGAAGTTTATGGGGCCAGCGGGCAGCGCCCCCGCACCCACCCCTTATTCAAGTCGGAATTGCGAGCGAAATCCGGCTCGCAATTACGGCTTTAATAAGCCGTCTGAACATTGCCTTATCGGGTTCTGCTGATAAGAATTACACCTTTCAGGTCAAAGTTGGCCTGGAAAAGAACTGTCAAGCAATCCTCTCACTGTTGTGCTATCATTGCTCACCAAAGGGAAGTCAAGAGACAAAGCAGGAAGTCATGTATCTAGGTGAATTTAGAATAATGATATAAAAAAAAACAATCACCCAATTCAAAAAACATAAAACATATAAAAGTGGCATATTACCTGTGAATGTGAATTTTTTTTTGTGGTACTGTCCGTTTAAGGGGTTTTCCAGGGCTGCCTATCAGTTACGGATATTTCAAAACACCTATATGTATAACCCATATGCCAGCAGACAGTGGCTACAGTTGGTCATATAGTAAGTATACAGAAGAATAATGGTAATGTCCTTATTCCTCTGTGACAAAAAGATATCGGAGGACATTCTGCTGAGTCACTTTTCAATCTTTTTGCTTAGTCATGGATCATACAATATTACACGGGTCATTATATCTCTTGTCAGCATCTACAAAACTCTGGGTGCCATATCTTATCAGACAAGTCAGACAACAACTGGATCTCAGACCTCTGTCCAAATTCTTTTCTTATGACGCGGAGGCAGCTTCGTTGGCCGCTTGCAGCTAGCTGTGATCTGGCCATGCATCCTCCTCATTTACTTTACTATAGGAGTTCTGAGTATAGCCTAGTGTGTGCCCTCAGCTATGATCCGAAGCTTCCATAGATGTGAATGAGGAGGACAGCCGCTAGCACCGTCCTCCTCATTTACATGCATAGCCGGATCGGAGCTAGCTGTGAGCGGCCAGTGAAGCTGATTTCAGGTTATGAGAAAATTCCTTTAAGTCATATGAACATGAGTTATTTACTACAGTGTTACCTTTAACCTTCCATGTCTTAGAAGTGTTGACAGGGCTGCCATCAGTCATCTAATAACCGTTTCAGGGCCCCGCACAGCCAAATCAAATGGGGCCCCCACCCATTACTAGTTCCTATTTTTTTAGCATATCAATGGGCCCCTTTTGATTAGGGCCCCCTACAGCAGTACTGCCTGTACTGCCCTACTGGCACCCCTGAGTGTTGACACTTGACTTGCTGCAGATTATACTGTATGTTTTGTGGTTCCTTCTAAAATACAAATATTGTGACCTTAAAGTCAACTAACGCCATTACCTCTCAAGATCTACTGGTTTGATAAAAGAAAGGAAAGCGACCTTTTCATTTCTACTTAATTCAATTGAAATTTGGTGAATATCATATAGATCTACCATGTGTTACAAGTCACCTGAGAAGTCAGGGCATTCTTTCATAGTGGTGTGTTTTTAAAAGTTAGACATTTCTTAGGTCTGTGCATTCTTCAATCATTGCCTGCAGAGCTCTAAGGCTATGTTCACACGGCTTAAAATGGGCCGTATTTCGGTCCGTAATTACGTGCCGAAGTGCGCCAATTACGGGCCGAAAACGGCCCATTCATTACGGTAATCCACAGTTCTCATAGAGAACTATGGATTACGTCTCCTCTCCCCGCCCGGCCCCCCACTCACTCCCCCGCTCCCGCCCCGCCCCGTCCACACGGCGTAATTGCCCTGCAAATATACCCTGTGAACATGGCCTAAGGCTGTGTCTCCACTGCACAGGAACACGATCGTATATTTGGCGCTTTTAGGGCGAGATGTCAGAAAAGTGTAGCTTCCATGCCAGTTTTAGGCACATTAAATCAGTGTAAAGTGCGCCTGAAAGTCCTATACTTTCTAAAAATTGGCGTCGTGTATACCTTGCATAGAAAACTTATCAAAAAAGGGGGCATCGTATCAAAAAAGGGGGCATCGTATCAAAAAAGGGCGCATTGTTCAACACTCGGCACATAGCATATCATTGGTAGTATATGGTATACGTCTATCGCGGCTCATTGCCCGACGGGGGCTCATAACTTATGGAAGGCGCCTCAATAGGCGCATTTCGTGACGGGGGCGCACAGTGCACCATATTTAGGCGCATTACAAAGTGTCGTTCCCGGCATATAATGCACCTAGTTTTGGTGTAAGAATATGGCGTCAAAAGTGGGTTTGCCGCAAAATAGAACAAAAAACTGGTTTTGGCGTGTTGGGACATGACGCCCTTAGGGCGACATGTATGAAGGGGCTTTACGCCAGTTTTTGGCCTAAATCCTCCGGCCGAGGTGAAGTGAAGCAGGATCCGAACATGCGAGGAAGCGGATCGAAGATCGCGACAGAAGTCTCGGCGCTCCGCTCCGTGCAGCAGGAGTGTGATTCCCGAAAAAATCGCCTTTATAAAGGCGGAAAACAGTGTCAGAAAAGAGCTGAATGTACAAAATACACATAATAAAAAAAAAAACATTTTCCCAAACTCTAGAACGGCACAATATCAAGAAATATGATATTGGAAATCGCCAGAAAAATACAGTAATTCAAATTCTGAAACCTATTCTCATTGGTCGGCATAAACCAGTCCAATCAGAATAGAGCGACAAAGTTCCATTCATATCCTATGGAGGAGTTTGGACCAATCAGAACCCACGGCGGGGGATAATTCAAAATACAGTAAAAAGACAGAAAAGAGCTGATTGGCTGAGCTAGCGGGAGCGTGGCTAGCCCAGCCAATCAGAGCGCGAGCTACTTCTCCCATTATAGTCTATGGAGAGATGGGCGCACTGAAATCTCGGCGCTCTATTTTCGATGCACCCATACTATTGATCCTTGGCTAACGAAAATAAAGAAATAAACATAGATTTTAGGGAATTAATTTTTTTTTTTTCGTTAGCCACATATTAGGATTCCTTTATATACACATCGTGACAACTTGTGTAGTGTTATAATGTGATTTCGGCCATATTTCAGTTTGATTTCAGATTGCATTACAAAACCCATAGGAGCGTCGCTCGCTCTCCCATTGGTCCAAATTGGTCCATTGAAATTAGCCAATCACAGAGCGCGCTCAGAATTTCTTTTCCCCATAGAACTCTATGAGAAAGTAGCTCGCGCTCTGATTGGCTAAGCTGGACGAGCCCCGCTGCTTCAACCATCAGCTCGTTTCTTGCCTTTTTACTGTATTTTGAACTGTCCCGCCTTTGAATATGATTGGTCCATTTTTCTCCATAGGCTAGAATGGGACTTTGTCGCTCCTATTCTGATTGGCCGAGCTAGGCGAGCCCCCGCTAGCTCAGCCAATCAGCTCTTTGCAGCCTTTTTACTGTATTTTGAACTGTCCCGCCGTGGATTCTGATTGGTCCAAACTCCTCCATAAAGGGTAGAATGGGGCATTGTCGCTCCTATTCTGATTGGTCTAAACTCCTCCATAGGCTAGAATGGGACTTTGTCGCTCCTATTCTGATTGGCCGGTTTATGCCGACCAATGAGAATAGGTTTCAGGATTTGAATTACTGTATTTCCCGGCAATTTCCAATATCATATTTCTTGATATTGTGCCGTTCTCGAGTTTGGGAAAGTGATTTTATTTTTTAAGAAGTGTATTTTGTACATTCAGCTCCTTTCTGACACTGTTTTCCGCCTTTATAAAGGCGATTTTTTCGGGAATCACACTCCTGCTGCACGGAGCGGAGCGCCGAGACGTCTGTCGCGAGCTTCGATCCGGTTCCGCGCATGTTCCGATCCTGCTTCACTTCGCCTCTGCCGGAGCATTTAGACCCAAAAAATGTAGAACGCCTCTATAAAGGCGATTTTTGCTTCTTATTCCGCACCGACATCTGGAATGATTTCTCGCCACTCCAGCCTGTCTCGCATCGGAACAGATTCTTGGCGCAGTCCCGCACGGCGCCTAAGTCCCGCACTGCACCCCACACACTGGCGAGGCGCAGCGGACTTTTACCCGCATGTATGAGTGCACTTCCTCGGACGGCGAAGCATAGGCGCAGCGCCGCACAGCGCCCATGTCCCCGCACTTCGCCTCATACGCTGGCGAGGCGCGGCGGACTTTACATGATATGTATGAGCGCCGCCCGGCCGCGACATAAATCAGGCGCAGATTCCGCCGGAAAACTGGCGGAAAACGGCGCCTCGACCCGGCGGGATTCATACATGTGGCCCTTAGTTTTTAAAAGCGCTGAAGATACGATCGTCCCTGCAGCCCCATAGACGGCAATAGAAAAGGTGAGCTCGTCTTTTCTCTGCTTGTCTTTCAGCGTGAGCGTACTATACAACATGTTGTATAATATGCCAGCGCTTTTAGTTTTCTTGCCGTCTTCCCATACAATACAATTGTATGAGCGACGTAAAAAAAACGAGAAGCAACTGCAGTTTTTGTACAAAGTGTGATACGGCGCTTTCGGGCCATTTTTTGTCCCATGCAGTGGAGACATAGCCTAAGGGTGCTTTCACAAGGAGGGTTTTGGTGCCTTTTTGTGCAGAAATTCACAGCAATTAATGCTGTGCATTTCTGCAAAAAAAACCGCACCAAAAAACGCGCCAAAAAATGTGTCAAAAATACAGTACACCAAAAACGCTCCTTGTGAAAGCACCCTTAGAGCCCTGCAGGTAATGATTGGAGAAGGCAAAGACATCCATCAACTGGAGACCCATCAGCTCTAACTCGATTAAAAACATGAACATTTGGTGCATCTATATGTGTCTGTTTTAGCACAACAATGTAGTTCACAAGTAGTGCTGTTCCATCTCTTGACCACGGGTTATGGGTGCTCTTTCCATCCAGGGCTAACTGAACCAGGATATAAAACAGTTTAACACACGGTCTTCTACGCATTTGTGATTCATTACCCCTCAACTAGTGCCTGTGTTTGATGTTGGCTTCAAATCATGCTGATCTTTTGGGAGTTTGTAATACACTGATAAACTATAATGTTAAAGCCAGCTGCCTAATTTTGTGAAGATCCTCCTCATGCAGCCAAAATAGCTTATAGCCATTAAACCATGGATTCCAGAAGACTTCTGAAGTAGTCCTGCGGTATCTGGCACCAAAATTTGAGCAGCAGATTCTTTTAGTCCTGTGAGTTGTGAGGTGCGGTCTCCATGGATCGGACTTTTTAATCCAGAACATCCCCAGATGCTCAATCAAATTAATACCAGGGAAATTTGAAGGCCAAGTTTACAACTTAAAGGAGTGTTCTGGGAGTTCTAAAAGTTAATTTGTCCATCAAGACATGATTAAAAATAGAAGTGAAGGTTCATACTTACCTCCCAGACGCTTCCCAGTCATGGTGCCGTCCTGTTCATCCCAGTAATACAATTGAACAGTCATCATTCATGTGACAGGTGCAGCCAATCACAGGCCACATCGGTCACGTGCATGTGATGTTATGGCCTCTGATTGGCTGTAGCTGTCACATGAATGATGAATATTCACTTCTATTACCCTGATGAATGAGCCGGGCGCCGCAACTGAATTGCAGCGTCCAGAAGGTAAGTATGAACCTTTCCTTCTATTTTTGATCATGCCCCGGCAGACAAACTTTAAACAGCTCTCAAAACACCCGTTTAAACTCTTTGTCACGTTCGTGATCTATACAATATTTAGGTAGGTGGTACACGTCATAGTAAAATGCACGTAAAATTGAGGACTCAAAGTTTCCCAGCAGAACATTGCCCAGAGCCTCCACCTATGTATCCTGGTGCCATCTCTTCCCCAGTTAAGAGATGCAGAGCCACCTGACATAATGTAAAAGAAAATAAAAATCATCAGACCAGGCCATCTTCTTGGCCATGGCTCTTTGATAAAGTTCTGATGGACATGTGCTCATTGTGCATGCTTTTTGTGGTAGGGGTCAACATGGGCACTTTGATTGACCTGTGGCTAAACAGCCCCATATACTGCAATACCCTATGTGTTCTGATAACTCCTCTATGGGATCGGACCAGACAGGATAATCTTCACTCCATATGAGCGTCAATGAACTTTGGGCTCTCATGGCCCTTTCGTTAGTACACTAGTTGTCCTTCGTTGGAACTTTGGAATCCTTGAAACTCAACATACAACAGTAAGTACTAACCCCTGCATACCAGAAACATCACATAGGATTTTGGATATGTGCTGACCCAGCCATCTAGACCTGACAAAATGGTTCTTGTCAAAGTCGCTCGGATCCTAACACTTGCCTATTTTTCCTGCTTCCAGCATGTCAACTTTAAGGGCGAAATGCCCTAATATGACTGTGCCATTTTTTTTTGGTGTATTTTTGCGCCAAAAAAATCTTGATGCCCTATTCTCTATATAAATGAACTGTAATACCCCAAAACTAGACGCATTATACGGAAGGCACAACAAATTTGAATGTGCCTAAAAAGGCGCATCAAATATGTTAGCAACAATATGCGCTTAGATTTTGTAATGCGCCTGGATAGGTGCATTAATTTTACTATTTTACTAGATTTTTGAAAGGTTCATACACTCAAGCGCACTTTACATTGGTTTAATATACCTCAAAACTGCCGTGCCGTCGCCACTTTTCGGACATGTCGCCCTAAAATTTTTTGTCAACTTACTGCCTAATACAGTATACAGTGCTGCCTAATACAGTAATGGATACCCCATCCCTTGACAGGTGTCATTGTAACAAATAACAAGGCTTTGCTAGATAATGCGACTTTATAACCCATAAGTGGGCGAAGATGTATATTTCTATTAATATTTTAACAGAACATTCAGCTGTATTACTTTAAGTCATCAGCTATTGTGTTCTCTTCATCCAGGTAATAATTTATTCATAACCTTCTATCTGTTCCATGAATTATTGATTCTTGAAGTCATGAATGATCTGGTACACAGGACCTATCATGTCCCAAAAAAGTTCAACTGGGTTAAACTGGTACCACACCTTCAGTCCTCTATGCCCCCAATTGCAGAGCATTTTTTTCTGTTTATTTTTTACATGTCTCTATTCCCTCACTTTTAGTCAGATTCGGTGCTGTAACTTCCCAGGATCCCTGTACTATTTATGTGATGGTATTGCTGTCCAGCTCAATTTATTTAAACAGTGGCTGAGCGCTAATATCAGACACAACCCATGGACACGATGCTGTTTCTGAAGGCAGCGAAGATTTTCAAATTCAAAACGCTTTATTGACATAAATCAAGTATAGTATGAGCATGAAGAAACAAAGAGACTTGCAAAGTCTCCAATATGCAATAGCAACGAAAACTGAAAAGAAAAAGAGAGAGAAAAAAATTGGAAGAAATATAAGAAGTGTAAATTCTTCAATGGTAGGAAACAGGTTCAAAAATATACAATGCTACTCAAAACATAAGAACCGTAAGGTAAACAAGCATTCAATTTGTAAAATAATTAGTGTATCAAGCCTATAGAACCAATATATGAAGGGAAAAGACCCCTAAAAAAGGGCGTTTCTTGCATCATAACAGTAATACGGAGAGTCAGAGAAAAAAAAAAAAAAAAACGGAAACTATGAAAAGGAGGACGGCCAAGGGGAGGAAGGAAGGCAGGGGGAGTGGGGGGGGTGGATTATCCCAAAAAGACCCAAAACCGACACGGCAGCAGTACCATTACACCAAGTTTCTAGTGGTGCAGGAAAAGTAGGTATAGCGCCCGTCTAGTAAAAAGAGGTGCGAAATTCCGGGGAGATTTGATAGGAGAGCCAAGGTGTCCATGTTTTAAGCAGTGTCGTACCTGTATATCAGAGGAAGCTAAAAAGTTCTTCCATATGATACATATGGGTAACCTACTGTTATCCATTCCGCAATCGTGGGCGGATCAGGAGATCTCCAATGCCTAGGGATAACTGTTTTGGCCGCCTGAAGAAGATGACGCAGTAAAGATCTCTTATATGCCGGAATTGACATGTCGAACATAAAGAGAAGAGCGGCCTCAGGTGTTGGAATCTTCAGACCCGTCAGTCTCAAACTATGGTCACCTACCGCTACCCAGAAACCCTGCAGAGCCTGACAGTCCCACCAGACATGCAGCATAGTCCCTACCTCCGTCCCACAGCGCCAACAAAGGTCCGGCACAGATGGGAACCAACGATGTATTAGGGAGGGGACCCTGTACCACCTAGCTATAACTTTGAAGCTGGTCTCCTGCGCTCTGGTAGCTATGGCTGCTCTATGAGCGAGTGTGAAACAGCGATGCCACTGCTCCTGAGTAAAAGATTTACCCAGCTCCTTCTCCCAAGCCACACAGTAGGAGGGGAGTGATGCTGCATGCGTAGCGGACAATTCTTTATAGATAATAGAGATGGAGTGCCTTGGGGGAGTGTCCAGCAGACACATTCGTTCAAAGGCAGAAAGGGGTCTATGAATGTCGACTGCATCCTTTAAGGTAGAAAGAAAGTGTCTGAGCTGGGTATGCTGGTAGGCCGGAGAAGGGTTGATCGGAGACTTCCGTAGGAGAGAATGAAGCGGGGCAATAGTAGGGCCCAGCCTGAAGTGATGCAGTCACAGTGGATTCGCTTTAGAACTCCCTAGAAAGGAGGGCACTGACCGGCCGGGGGGGAACGCAGGATTATCGGTGACTGGGAGGAAGGGACCAGATCTATCTATTAGGTTGTAGGAAAGTTTATATGTCACAATCGAGGCAAGAGTGTGACCGGTTGTGAAAGATGTAGAGTATGTGCCCCCGAGGTGACAGGTCCAGATCCAGGGGAGAGACGCCAAGGACAAGGGACAAACTGCGCCCGCCAATCGGACCCACAACCTGCTACTACCAGGGCACACCAGATCGAGGACCCTAGAATACGCGGCTGCTATATAATATCTTTTACATTCAGGCAAACCCAGACCCCCAACACTCTTATGCCTAGTCAAAGTGGAGTAAGCCAGTCTAGGGCGGCTGGTTGGCCAGACAAAGGACGTAAACAGACGCTGGACCCGCTGCCAAAAGGAATTTTGAACATGCACTGGGATTGTCTGGATTAAGTAGAGCAAACGCGGTAGAATAGTCATTTTGAGAATGTTTACTCTGCCGAACCAGGAAAACTCTTTCCTGTTCCAGCCCTCGAGGTCAGAGGAGATTTTCCGGAGTAAGGGTTCGAAATTAGAGGAAAAAGTTTAGAAAGGTCAGTAGGGATCTTGATACCTAAATAGGTAAGACCGCCGTGCGGCCAAGCAAAGGGGAATGACGACTTGAGGGACCCAAGGTCCGCAGGGGGAGGTTAATACTTATGGCCTCAGATTTAGAGGCATTGATCTTAAAGTTCGACCAAGATCCAAACCTCTCCAACTCGGACATCAGTGCTGGCATGGAAGTCAGGGGGTTAGTAATGTAGACCAAAAGGTCATCAGCAAAAGCTGAACATTTATATTCATGCTCACCAATTACCAGTCCCCTGATATCCGAGTTGGAACGAATCGCGGCCATTAAATTTTCCATCACTAGGACGTACAATAAAGGGGAGAGGGGGCATCCCTGACGAGTCCCGTTATGAATACTGAAGGGGTCAGACAAAGAACCATTAATTTTAAGTTGGGCAGAGGGGGAACTATAAAGGGCCATGACCTTAGAACAAAAAGACGGCCCCATCCCTAGACGCCGAAGAGAAGCCAGCAGTGAAGACCAAGAAATTCTACCAAAGGCCTTTTCGGCGTCCAGGGAGAGGACCATCAAGGGGATACGTCGCGTCTGTGCATACGAGATAATATCTATAGTCTTTAAAGTGTTGTCGCGGGCTTCCCTCCCCGGGACGAACCCCACCTGGTCCGGATGTATCAAAGAGGGCAATAATGGATTCAATCTATTAGCCAGCAGTTTGGCGTAAATCTTTAAATCCACATTTAAGAGAGATATCAGCATGTAACTTCCACAGGAGGAGGGGTCCTTTCCCGGTTTGGGAATGACCGCAACATGGGCTAATGTAGCTTGAGGAGGAAAAGAGTTTTCGGCAGAGATAGAGTTAAACACCTCAAGAAGTATAGGGGAGAGGAGATCTTGGAAGACCTTAAAAAACTTGCTTGTAAAGCCGTCTGGCCCCGGACTCTTTCCCCCGGGAAGGGACTTGATGACTGCAGAGAGTTCCTGCAGGGTGAAGGGCGCCTCCAGGTCCGAGATAACGAATCCGGCAGGACAAGGAGGTTCAGCATAGGCTAAGTATTCCATTGGGGCGGAAGAGGGGGTCGGAAGGTTGTATAAATTGGAGTAAAAAGAATGGAAGGAAGCATTTATTTCCGGGGTCGTGTGTGAAGATTTTCTAATTTCATACCATTTTAATCTTTTGAACATGTATGCAATATTGTTGTGTATACCACATATGCCAACATGCAAGAGCTTCCTCCAAACCTACCCTCTCCTCCATTTCTATCCACTTCAGCAGTAAGTTGAAAAATTGCTGACACTATTTCATAAAATTAACAAAAAGAACAAGGACATCGCTATGCAGTTTTATCCTGATAAATGGCCGCTGCCCCAAACCAGCAATCTGATGTCAGTGCATCGCCAGCTTCCGGGCCATTGTCATGGCCCAGACCGCCGGCAGTCTTCTCAACAGCATGCGCGGCCCCAGGATGGGTGCCTATATAGAAACGATAGGCGACTCTCCACCCTCCACAGCAGGCACCCAGCTTTCCTGCCATCGGAAAGTGGGTTGCTGTGGGGGATGGGGCATGACCATGCTTTCCTGGACCTTGAATAGCTTATCCAGCCTATATGTGTATGTGTAGTGCTTCTGTGTTTCTTTTACAGGTTTCCCTTTTGGACTACATCAGATTCGTTAGACTACATCAGACCAGCATTGAATCTATTTCATTAATAAAATGGTCATCAAAGGCTGAGGTTAGGGTGTGTTTATTGAAATAAAATGTTTTTTTCTACTGTTTGTGTTTTTTGACCATCTTATTCCATTGTTGGTATTGTAAGTGTCTGACAGACAAATCTCCTCTTCATTACTAGCGCTAGTGCTTGGTGTCAGTCAGTTGTGTTTCTTGTCACCCCAACTATAACATTAACGCCCGTCACTATTAGCTCAGTACCCAACAAACTAGGGGTAAAAGAAAGAACAGGGTTAACGTCAGAAGTGGACCCAATAATCTGATGGTGCACTTCTGGGGCGGTATGGGCCGGTATTTTTAGGGTGGGAAGGAACAAATATCCAAGGACCTTCCCATTCTGAAAGTATCAGCCTTCGCTAGTGTGTGACATGTAAGAAGGTCCATGAACGCAATTTGGAGAGACTCTCACTGAACTTAAACCACCCATGGTTATTACTGTCTAAGTCACACAAACCTTGAATGTGGGGAGGTTTGATGAAATCTGCAACAGAGCATCCAGCTAGAACCTCTGACGCAGATGTGAACCAGGCATACGTTTTTTATCCAGTTATTTATGCTTTATCTACCCATGGAGAATAGTTCTTTCTCCATGGGTAGATAAATCATAAATAACTGGATAAAAAACTTATGCCTGGTTCATATCTGCGTCAGAGGTTCTAGCTGGAGTCTCTGTTGCAGATTTAATAAAAAATTACGCCATTCTGTGTCCTTTTTCCGTTAAAATGATGGACACCCTGATGGAAACCCAATGGACTCAGTTGTAGTCAAAAATAATGTAAGGGTCACGCACACCTGACTTAAAAGGGGGGTTATAGAGGGTCCTCAAGTGGAAAAGGGTTGGCAGAACCCTATGGACACCAGTAAGCTGCAGGTATAAATATATTTATTGTAATATCATCAGGTGGATCATGCCTGATGCCTGACACAATACAAAAATTCAATAATAATTAGTACAGATTACTGCACAAGTTAACAAATGTCATTAGAATTGATGTCGAGTGTAGATGTTTTGGCATTTAATGGCTTTGTCAAATGATATAAGTGGCTGTGGAGCAGAGAGAAGATGTCTGTTAGGTAGGGAGCAGAGCTAGTGACTCAGTTCTAGTCAATATGATCCATTGGGCGCTGTTCGTGTCAGTCATGAAATGGATCCAGTTTCACCTTTGCAATGGAAGCTCTGAACAGAACCTCTTATACAGATGTGAACCTTGCCTTAAAAAAATACTCAATGGAAAAAAAATTCTAGGTTATGAGTGAAAGGATGGTGCAGGACTTCTATCCCAGATAATATTGTGCTTCAGAATTGAGTTGACCCAAACCGAATTTTGCTGGAATTCACCAGCATGCCCGGCAACCAAATGGCGGCCTTCTAGTCAGTTTATTGTTCACCTAAGATGTGCCACCCACAAGGACTCCTGCCCACATCTAAGATGAATGGTATGCTATATTTTGGCAGTCAGACTTGCAGACCACTGGTTGCCAGGTAGCAGCGCCATCTTAACAGCATTATGGGCCCCCGGGCATAGCACTGCAGTGGGCCCTGCCCAAATACATGACATCGCACTAGGCCATGCCTCTAGCCATCCCCAAGCACACCCATATTATCACGCCACTTATGTCTGGACACCACCACTCTGCAGCCTACAAGACTAATCAGCAGGGCAGGGAGCCTTTGGCTCCCTTCTCCACCATTTTTTTTAACTGTTTACATGTCCTAAAAACACACAAACAGTTAAGTAAGCAAAGTCAACCATGGGATCCAGGGTATGTTTCTTGTATTACTGGGATATGCCCCTGTACTTCTTGGGCCCCCCGGGCAACTGCCTATTGTGCCCAATGGAAAAGATGGCCCTTCCGGGTAGGCTGATGCATTCCAGCAAAATTCGGTTTGGGGCGACTCTAATCCTTTCTGCAACACAGATCCTAGATGTAACACTTAGGGCCACATGTATGAAAAATGTCTAGGTCTAAAATTCACTTTGTTGCCCATAGCAACCAATCAGAGCTCATTGTAACCAATCAGAGCCCATAGCAACCACTCAGAGCTCCCCTCTAATTTTTCCAGAACACCATATGAAATGAGAGGGGCACTATAATTGTTTGCTTTGGGCAACAAAGTGAATTTTAGACCTAGACAGTTTTCATACATGTGGCCCTTAGTATGAATTTCTCATGAATGGTCCTTTATTTTCTGTAATATATGCAACAAAATCAGCTGAGGTAGTGGAGATGTCATATGACCGCTGATAGCGACACCAAGTCATGAGATATTTCTGTCAGCTTTACTGTGAGGAAGGAAGACAAATGTGCCAATTCAGATGATCAGAGTGTAACACAGTAATGAGGGCTGATGGGGTGAATATTTAATAAAGTGTCATTTATACCATCAGCGTACTGTCAGGAAGGTGTGAAAGAGGTAAGGTTACCGTACAGGTCTCCAGGTCACTTTACTGTAATTGTAATTATCATGTAACAAGAGTCAGGACACAAGCACAATGATTCGACGGAATTGGGTAACCAGCCAACAGTATCCACTTTCTTGGCAGCTACAGTTACAACGTAACCTAATATAGTTAGTAATGGGATGAGCAACTTTTTGCAAGTTTAATGGACAGTTTTAGGAATGTAGAAAATAAGGAGCCTCATTTATCAAAACTGTCTAGCAGTAAGACTGTTCCTGTTGCCCATAGCATCCAGAGCCCATAGTAACCAGTCAGAACTCATAGCAACCAATCAAAACCCATAGCAACCAATCAGAGCCATAGCAACCAATCAGAACCCATAGTAACCAATCACAGCTCATAGCAACCAATCAGAACCCATAGCAACCAATCACAGCTCATAGTAACCAATCATAGCCCATAGCAACCAATCAGCGCTCATAGCAACCAATCAGAGCTCAAAGTAACCAATCACAGCTCATAGCAACCAATCAGAACCTATAGCAACTAATGAGTGTCCATAGCAACCAATCAGAGTTTAGCTTTCATTTTCCACAGCAGGAAAAGATATGAAAGCTGAGCTCTGGTTTCTTTGAGCTCTAATTGGTTGCTATGAGCTCTGGTTGTTATGGGTTCTGATTGGTTGCTATGAGCTCTGACTGGTTAATATGGGCTCTGTTTGGTTACTATGGGCTCTAATTAGTTGCTATGAGCTCTGACTGGTTAATATGGGCCCTGATTGGTTACTATGGGCTCTGATTGCATGCTATGGGCTCTGATTGGTCGCTATGAGCTCTGACTAGTTGCTATGAGCTCTGATTGGTTGCTATGGGCTCTGATTGGTTACTATGGGCAACAGGGACAGTTTTGATAAATTAGCCCTTATGCTGGCAATTTTGGGCCTCACTTATCAAAATTGCAGAAGTAAAACTGCCTTTGATACCCATAGCAACCAATCAGAGCCCGTAGCAACCAAACAAAGCTCAACTTTCATTTCTTATCCTGCTCTGCAAAATTAAAGCTAAACTCTGATTGGTTGCTATGGGCTCTGATTGATTGCTATGGGCTCTGATTAGCTGATTTGAGCTCTGATTGGTTGCTAGGAGCTATGATTGGTTGCTATGGGCAACAGGGCCAGTCTTACACAGTTTTAATAAATGAGGCCCAGTGACTCCTCTTTTTTTCCCGCCTTAAAAGAACCTTAACGTTTTCATTCTCCCATCAACACAGCCACGTGAACGTATGTTTTTTGATGGATGTGTTGCATTTTTTTTACTGGTATTGTTTAATGCACCATATAATAAATAGGGAAACAAAAAAAATGTTGTGGCTGCCGTGTTTACCGCACAGTATTAAGTACAGTACATGTATAATTTATTCTTTGGGTCATTACAATGTATATAGTGGTTACTAAGTTTTACAACTTAAAATTTTAAACTTTAAAAAATAAATAAATAAATAAATCGGTTGGCATCGCCAAGGCCCAGTGACTTTTTCATTTTTTCTTCTTTAAGGCATGTGATTATACCTGTTAGATTTGGGATAAATGGCAAAAGTTTTTCTTTTTATATTTTTTACTTTTTTTTTAGAGAATTTGACTGCTAGGGGGCACAATCACTAGTACAATATACAACAACACCTCTACTGTAATTCTCTTATTCAATTACTGACCAGGCAGACCTGGGGACAGGACTGGGACAAGGTATTCTGGTGCCCCAGGCAAGAAAGTCACATAATGTCCCCAATGGAATATTCAGCCCACTCCATGACTCCTTGCACCCCCTTTTTCTGCCTGGGATGAAGTGCTGCCCTAGACAGTAGCGTACCTTCCCCTATCTGTTGCCCTGGCCCTGCCTGGGGACCTTTCTTAGTTCCCTGGCTGCTATGCTAACTTTTCAACACCATGTGATCATCTGATGAGGAAAAAAGACACAGACGGTGAAACTCCAGCAACCAGGGTAGGAACAAAGCATAAATCGTCCCTAATCCATTAAAAATATAGACATTTTATTGAATCCGAATTAAAAAAGCAGCGCATACAGCATTTTAAAGGCGGTTTTAGCGTCCACACTGACGCGTTTCAGACAACCTGTTCTTACTCAACACTATAAGTAAGGACAAGTTGTCTGAAACGCGTCAGTATGGATGCTGAAACCGTCTTTAATATGCTGCATGCTCTACTCTTTTAATTTGGATTCAATAAAATGTCTATTTTTTCATGGATTAAAAGGGTTTTGCCAAAAAAGTGGTTCCTAACCTAAAGGGATACCCCCCCTTTTGAGGCTTAAAAAAAAGGGGCGTTGTGTTTCGTTTTTAAAAAAACAATACCCCCTCTGTGATGTTTTCACCCCACCCCCAAATGCACTTTCCCTGATACTCAGTCTCTGTATTGAGCAAACAGTTTTTTGGGCTAACCACAGGGGAGAACTGTTTTGTGCACAAGTTATTTCTCCCTCTTTTTTGCCTCAGGGGAAACAGGGGGGGGCAGCCTTCTTTCATCCTAGGAACGGCTGAAAGAGGAGGGGGAAGTGGGGTAAGCAGGGAGAGTCTGCAGCTTACTCAGAAATTACATTAAAACCAGTGGATTCTTATAAAAAAGAAACGGGATCTTTTCCCCAGTCCATTCAAGTTCGTTCTTTTCCCCTCCCATCAATAAGAAGTGCAAACAATGCAAGTGCGGCCAAATCGCTCTTTTCACCCCCTGGTCGGTCTAATGAAAAATTCAGGGAACCAAGGGCATTAAGGAAGGGCTGTAGCCCCAGGGTTTCACTTTTTGTAATCACATATTTAAAAAGTGATTAAATCCCCATTTTGGGGATCCCGTCAACTTTTAAATCGTGGCAAAACCCCTTTAAGGATGATTTCCGTTTTGTTCCTTCCCTGGTTGCTGGAGTCTCACTGTCGGCGTTTCTTTTCCTCATTGAACATTGTGGTTGCTCTCCACTTCCTCCGTAACAACCTGGATTAAAAGGATTTGACGTTAGGGGAGTATCCGTTTTTTATGTGATCATGTGACTTACAGCCCCTGGGGGGTTAAACGGTGCGGCTCGGGGCGGGGTGTCAGTGCTAATTAAAAAGCTAGTATTGTTAAAAAACAGCGACCAGTGCCCTCATACCCATAAATGTAAAGAGGAAAATGTCAGGAAGGGGGCTGTCCAGCCAGATAAAAAGTTGTTTTGCTACATTTGACAAGGAACTTGACCAGATTTACTAATCTAGAGTGCACTGTGGAGTTCATCAGCTCTTTTCCCATAAGCCTTTGCTTTATGCAAAACAGTCAGTGAAGTCTGAAAGGCGCATAAATTCTCACACCGACCAATTTCATGGTGGCCCTCCCCAAGGAGAGATTCCCCCCGCCCCCCTTTTAATACTCTTTCAGTAAGATAGCTTCCCCGTTTCCTGCCTCAGTTGGGTCCCCTTCAATTTTTGTTTAAAAAGGGAGCTTCCCTCTTCTCGGTCAGCAGGTGACTAGTGACATGTTTAAGAGGAACTGGTCACTGGATGGCTCCATTCAATAGCTAAGCAAGCCCCATTATTCATTATGGCTGATGCATTGACAGGGAGGGGGTAAGGCTTAGCTATTGAAAGGAGCCACACAGCCTCCTTCAAAACATCACTAATCACCTGCCGCCACTGTGAGGGGGAACCGGTTGTAAGAAAACAGAGGTGGAATGGGACCGGCCCTGATATCAGGAAATTTGGGTAGCTATTGTACTGAGTACATATTATATATAATACTTCCAGGGGCCGGTTCCAGAGATAGGTGCAGGTCTCAGAAGTGGAATCCGCACCTATCTCTGGAATGGACACCTAAGGGTATCAGCTCAGAACGGAGAACCGGTTATACTTGTGCAAGACTCTCCATTCTTTTCTATTGGAGTTCCCAAGAGAGGTGCAGGTCCCACCCACCAGACTTTTCAATCAAAGTCTATGGTGGGAACACCTCTTTAAGTTCAGCTTTTCCAACTGAATTGAAGCCGTGGTGTTATCTATTTTTCTGGACGCCATATACTTTTTTGAGAAATTACATTGTAGACATCTCCCATCAACAGGACCTTGTGCCATCTCTTCTATTACAGGAGTATCATGGCTCTTAGGCACAATGCAGGGTGACATGCTATGTTCCCTGAACCTCTATGGCAGCACAAAAGGACACCGGCTCCTTAGTACTGAACATATAGGGCCAGATATATCTAACGGGCTGCAAAAGTGTTATGGCATGATGTCTGACAAAAAATATTTGGGTGGCTATGTCCGACATATGTGTAAAAGGTTTGCACCAAATACAGGTGCGCAGTCTGACATCCTCAAAACTTTTGTCCGCACCACAATCAGAAGATTAGACACATTAATGAATAGTGCTCGTCAAAATGTGTCGCAAAAAAAGTGCACCACTCCATGCCATTTTCAAAGTGGCAAGGCTGGGGCAAAATTTGGACACTGTTTTGGCGCACAACAGGACACATATAGGGTGCATTTACACGGCAAAGACCAAATACCGGTCGAGGAGGAGTGAGGAGTACAAAGATAAGTTTGCCTTGCCTACAAGGAGTGTCATGGTTTGGGGTTGCATGAGTGCTGCCGGGTGTGGGGAGCTACAGCTCATTTTGGGGGAATAGAATCCAACATTATGTGACATATGAAGCAGAGCATGATCCCCCTCTTCAAAACGGGCCACAGGGTAGTTTTTCCAACATGATAACGACCCCCCCAAAAACCCCCAAGATGACCCCTGCCTTTCTAAAGAAAATGAGGTTTTAAAGGGTGGACTGGCCCAACACGTCTCCAGACCTAAACCTTTTGGAGCAAAAGTGGCAAAACCTTAAATGGAAGGTGAAGGGCACAAGGGCTCTAACATCCACCCGCTCCATTGTCCCCCAAGGGGGAGGAAGAGGGTTCAGTGGGTGCAACCCGTGAAGCTCTAGTGACCTCCATGCCCAAAAGAGTTAAATGGGTTTTTTTCATCGTTTATTCATCTTACCTCAGTCTGTTTTCTTGGTTTCATTTGAATTTCCCCGGGCGTGTTTACTGGCTTCTACTAGGTGCAGTAGAAGCCGATCTATAGCTAAGCAAACCCTTGTGGCAGCCTTCGGGTAGATCAAAAAGGTCTGTGGCTATGCAACCCGTGCTGGCAGCCTATCAGGTGTCAAAAAAAGGGTTTTGCTACAGCAACCTGAGGAGCTGTGCACCCATACAAGAGGGAATATTGAAATAGGTGGGGCACTGTTAATGGACACATATTGCAAAAGACTTTTTTTACAAGATCTTTAACATAAAAAGCAGCAATCCTTGTATGAGACAAAAACCCCTTTAAGGGCAGGCTGGAAAAAAAAGGGGGCCACCCCAATATTTGAACTTTGGGTGACATGTAGAAGGGGGGTGCGCCCAGAAGTCTGGCGTCTTTTCAGCCCGAAGACTAGTGAGCCCTTTGCTATATTTTTTAAAGAGCCGCACTCCATATCAGGGGCATTAAGAGTGCCGCGGCATTTGTAATGCGCCTGATATCAGGGGGGTGCGGGAGGGGGGCGCATTCAAACCCGTACAATTCCTTACATTTAGAAGGGGATACGGCAAAAATGGCACATTAGCTGGGAAACAGGTAAACCATTTAAAGTGGTTACATGACCCAGAATCCCCTGATTTCTGACCCGCATAGGGGCAGATTCATAAACGGTGCATTTACCTTTTTTAAGTGCATAAAATTTGGCATTTAAGCGCCAAAATTCATAGATGTCGCCCAAAAGGTACAAGACTTTCCATTATACTTTCTTTCAGTAGATTTCATTCCTGGCTTAGACTTACAAAAACGGATGTAAAATATGCACCAAAAAACAGTGTGTGAACTTAGGTTTCAAAGGTGGAAAAAAAACCCCACAAAAAATTGGCGGGAAAAATTTTTTTCCACCTTTTTTTTTTGGGCGGTCCCGGTTTTCCCTGGTTTTCCCCGCCAACTGTTTTTTCCTGTTTTCCAAAACATCACGGCTGCACCCCGGGGTCACTTTGGGCCAAAAATTCCTTTAGTGGCAGTTTTTTCAACATTTATCACGGAGCAGAAAAAAGCAAGGGGGTTTTATTACCAGGGAAAAACAAAATATTTTGCAGGTTCACATAACCCCCAAGGCTTGTTAACAAGGGGGGAATTTTGGCATGATTTTTCCATTAATTTTTGCTCTAAACGGGGGAGATGCAGCCAAATTTGGGTTTAAACCATAGTTCTATAGAAATGGGATTACGCCTCCTTCCCCCCGCTCGTACAATACGATGTATTGTACGCGTGGGGAGAGACAGTGACAAATACTTGCGGCGAATACGCGACAGCGGAAGTAATGAATGTCAATGGGGGCCGGCAGGAAAGCCACCCCCCCCCCCCCCCCCCCCCCCCCCCCACCACCCACCAACCCCCCCCACCACGGGAGTACGCATGTATAGGCGCGAGCTCCCGAAACTCACAATGTACTGTGCTGCAGTACATTGTGTGAACATACCCTAAGGTGACAATCACACTTAGCAGCCAAGACTGAAAAGACTTGTGGACGCTGCTCAGTGCCGTAATCTGCAAAATCATGCAGCAATTTATGAACTTAAAGATGCATAAACATACATATTTCCATTGAAAATAATGGGAGCCATGTATAAATACTTTGGCATGGAATGCACAAAAAAAAAAAAAAAAAAAAACACACACGGGGTCAATTTGCGTACAGATTTGTTGCGGATATTTCTGATCCAACATCCATATCAATGTGGTTTGCAGAAGTCCATATACATGAAGAGCTCTCATGCCATTTACAGGATTCCATCATGAAAGACAGAAAAATTTGCACATGATGCTGCACTATTTTTTCCATTAATTAAACAAACGCTATAGTCAAAACCCATAGAACCTCATCGTAGTCAATTGGTTCCGTCAGTATCTACTGCAAACCTTTCCGCCTCTGCTACAGAGGTTCCCAACGTAGATATGAACCAGGCCTCAGTGACATTTGTGGAATAGACTTTTCCATTGCAGAAAATCCTGCCACATGTAGTCATCCCTAGAGTGTAGCTAGAAACTAGAGGGGCCTTCATCAAGGAGGACATTCATTGGCATAGCAGATGTGGCATGTGCACTTGGTTAGGAAACTTTTCACCATACCCAACCTTTGGCTATCATGAGCCTTTTAATAGCCTACCTTCAAGTCTGATGATTTTACTCATTACTCCTGAACACCTTCCACTTCCAGATCTGTACCTTGCTTATGTTGCTAATGAAGTGCTTCATGGATTGAGCTGTAACAGATTTGAGCTTTGGCAACTAAATCTTAGCTAGAGTCATACCACGTGTCAACCTATTGACTTGCTTTCCTATGTACTCAAGTGTTTGTCCAGGATAAAACTAAACCTTTTTCCAAGCCCAGCCCCATTGCCTTAAAAAAAAAAAAAAAAAAAAAAACACTTAAAGGGGTTGTCTCACTACAAAGATTGCCTTTTATGTTAAAGATCTTGCAAAAAACATGTCACTTTGCAAATGTTGTCCATTAAAAAACAGTGTCCATACCTATTCCTAGATATCCCCTCTTGTATGGGCTGCCATCCATGAGTCCTCAGGTTGCTATAGCTACAGACCGTTTTAGCTGATGTGACCGTCACCCCTACAGAACAGTGGGTTTGTACACTCAGCCGTCTCTCACTGCAGGCCAGTAAACACACCCCTGAAAATGAAACCGAGAAAACAGGACTGAGGTATGATGAACTGATGTAGTGAGATAACCCCTTTTAACCTCTGGGTAGGTGTGGAGCCATTTACAGAGGCAGACCTATTTAAATCTGGACCCCTTAAAGGTGTTCTCACTACTTTCAGCATGTAGAGGGATGTCAAATCAAGACTATTTCCAAATACATTAGTCTTTTAATTTGGTAAGGAAATAAGATATTTTATCTGTCCTGAGTGCACACAGGTTTTGCTGGTTACCATGCTGCTCTCTTCCTGAGAAGACAGAGCAGGGAGTGACATCCCCACAGGACAGAGACAGCTTGAGAAAAATGGTCTCTTAAAGGAGAAGTTACTTTTGATTGTTTACTTTGAGCTCTGAAGCCCTCTGCACTAACTATTACATCCCCTGCAGCCTAACCAGGAAGGCTGAGAAAGCATTACTCTGAAGCCACCGGTGTGAAACAACCCCTACAAGGGCTATGTTTTCAGAATACCTCAACTTTAGAGTCAAGAAGCACAAAGATTAAAATGCAGAAAAAACTTTATTGGAAACTTGTTGACAAGCACTGTCATGTTGCGAGTAACAGAAGGTGACAAGAGAGCAAACCACAACTCAGGGGGACGACTACTGTAATTCACCAGATAGCCAAGAATTGCAGAGTGCAGATCAGACTGGTGATATCCATGAGGAGGACATCTTCAGCTGCTCTCTCCCAGGGTGTGCTTGGTCGAACAGGTACTCGCCCATGCCGGTTCTGGGGAATCCAAGACGCCTTCAGGTTTGTGTGTGAGTCTCCAAAGTTGACTTCATAGACTTCACCTGTTCTTCCAGGTATTCAGATTCCAGGAAGTCACACAACTGTAAGAGAACAAGTGGTCAATAAGTGATATGCAAGAACTAATACCCCTATTAGTTCACATTAATACAATTTAAGAAGTTCAGCGATTAGCTTTTAACATGTAAAAGGATCATCAAATACATTGATCTTTTGATTTTGCTTTAAAAAGTCTTCCATCTCCTTGTTAGATTACACAAGTTTTTCTGGCTACTGACAACCTCTCTTGACTGATCTAAGTATCAGTCAGTTTGTCTATGGTGAGTCACTCCCTGCAGAGTCTTATCTCTAGCAACAGTTTGTTTATCTAACTGACAAGCTTTCACTCTGTAGCCTCCTGTACCACATTTTATAGATCTGCTGTACTCATGTCACTGTAAAAGGGATAGCTAAGAACAGCAGTGCTGGTATGCCAATCACTGCTATAGACCAACCCACAATCTCAAATTTCAACAAAACTGAAATACATTGGACTAGTTTTTGGAAGAAAGCAGCCAAGTCTGTCCACAGGTTGTGTAAGGTATTGTGCAATTCCAACAGACTCGGGCTCTAAATCCAGAACAAAGATGAAGGACAGGTGTGTTGTGGTTTTGGAACGAAGAATAAGGGGACATTTTAAAGAGATAATATTAAGCAAGTTTGTGGTTTTACAAAAAGGGAAGCATCAGTCAAAAATGTATCAAGAACAGCAGATATGAATCTGCTGAATAAACAGGTCTCAAGTTTGCAACATTTACACCAAGAGGGAACAAAAAAAAAAAAAAAAAACAAAAAAAAAAAAGCAGAAGTCCTTGAGCATTTAGAATGGGAGAACCATCTACATCAGACCTAGTTTTTCCAGATGCTCTTACCTGAGGGTCGACCTTGTCAGAGGCCACTTTGTGAAGATCCAGAAGGGCTGGTTGACCGGTCATCTCCAGCTGCAGAGCGGCATGCATGGCCTCCAGGGTGTTGGCCCATTCATCACGTTCTGGTTTCTAGGAGAAAAGGAGGGTTATCACCAAAGTCGCCACTTATTTGACTAAGACCTGTCCATCTAGTCTCCAAGACATCACTTGAAGACTAATAGGTGCTTAAAATGAGTAAAGTTTTGTCCACCATAAACATACTGGCCTCAGTTTCAGGTCTGCAGGAGGATATGCAGCAAACACTATAGAGATCAGACCTCCATGAAGTGGAAATAGCTTTACATTGTAACAGTTACAGAGGGAAAAAAAAAATAAAAGTTCTTTTAGGGCTTGTTCACACGGCTTATTTGGAACGCAGGTTTTTGGAGCGGTCTTCTCTAACCAAAAAAACCTGTTCATTGATTCCTATGTAAAACCTCATTGTAGTTCACACATGAAGTTTTTTACACGCTTCTTTGGAAGCACTGAAAACGTCGTGTCATGTCAATTCTTGAAGCGTGTTGTAGGCACGTTTCCGTCAAGGTTATGGCCACGGTTTTCATCCTGGCTATTAATTTGTATGGGTGAAGACCTCGTCGAAAACCTTGCCAAGAAACGCCTCTAAAACCTCTTCTAAAGTAGTGTGTTTCAGACGAGGTTTTGGGAGCGGAAACGGTCCAAAAACCTCATCCAAATAAGCCGTCTGAACATGGCCTTACAGTAATCAGATGATTGGAACATAAAAACAACTGACTTATTATCAGAGTACATCTGCTAGGGGACCTGCTTCTAAGAAGTCTCACCTTGATGTCCTGCAGGACAATGCGGCCCCCACGCTTGTTCTGATACTTCTGGAGCTTCTCGGCATGCTCTCTCTCTTCATGACTCTGTTCCCTGAAGAACTTGGCCACGTTGTGAAGAGCGACCTCATCACGGTCGAAGTAGAAGGACTGAAAATAAGGAGGAAAAGAATTGGAGGTTAAGCAATAGCCCGTGTTCTCTGACTACACACACACTAATCACGAACGGTACACAACATCGCACTACTGTTTAGTCAAGGAGACAAATCTGCTCTTATGAGTTTGGCCTCGGGAGTGTGGGGCTGGGGCGGGGGGAGTTTCAAGTGCAAAAGTCTCAGTAAATTGTTAACTTTGTGAGGTGTTGGGTTTGCATGGCCATCTACTGTACGAGATGAAGCCATGCGAGAGGGAACTGTGTCTGAAGTTCTTTTAAGTTGAGTAGCAGTAAAGACCAGCACACATGTACATATAATCCTATCAAAACTAGTTTTGATATTTAATTTTACTGTAGTCATTAAGTTATGTACAGATCTGTGAGTGGCTACAATGCAGCTGAGTGGTTAGCACTTCTGCCTTTCAGCATAGGTACAAATCCCTGCAGGAACCAAACATGTCCCTCCCACCCTCTTCCAATACACTATTCCTGAATGAGGCTTATTCCCCCCCCCCCTTTATATTTATTTGCATTGTTTGACTAATTACTAAGGAGTAGAGAGGTAGAATGACATATGGGGAATTTTATATATATATATCTATATATATATACACACACACAAAAATTTAGTTTTTAGACTAAAAAAAACACTATGATCAGCACATCCATTTTTAAAAATAAATGTATAGGTGCATGCTGGGGTGGAAACCAAAAGCAATGCAAACAACACTATATCAACAGCACTTTATAAACAAAAAAAAAAAAAAACCAAAAGTTAAAGGAGACATAGGAATGTTTTTGAAAAAGCATTTTCTAGGATTGTTTCCAGTGAGTTTTTTTGTCCTATGCCATGTAGAGCTAGTCTTAAGGGGTAGGAAGACAGTGGGGCAGTAAATCAGGAAGCCAAATATTTTCCTATGAATCCTGTAACTATTTCATAAAAACAATGTTATGCTACATTCCTCACTATGTGGATTCAGGAGATAAAACAAAGGAGCAGGTTGACGTTAGGAGGTCTCCTTGCCCCACCCCATGATGTCCTTGCAATATAACTGTGCAAAACATATTTGTAGCCATGGGTTCAGAGATAAGACCTACTGTCCTCAGCAGGGCACATATGGGGTGTGTACCACAGACCTCTGCAAGGAGCTGATACCACTGGAGGAGAAGGGAGGCGGAGGGAGGACTAGAGGCACAAAGGAGAGGTTTTCTAACAAGGCTGCAAAACAAGTATAGAGCAAAGGAAGGGTGGGGGAGGAGGCCACTCAACAAAGCTCTAAATGCAGAAGTGTAGCATGGATATTGCAGCCATAGATCTACAACCCAGCATGCATCAGAAGCTACAAAGACCCGAAGCACTATAATCCTCAACATGCATTGATATGGAGCTACATGGGCATGATGAGACCTGTGGTTCTACAACTAGAGGAAGCATCCTTCTTAGGGTCTATGGGAATAGAGAGACACAAATGTGGAGGGTTACTCACCATGGAGAGGTAGGTGTAGGAGGCCAATAGAGCTCCATGTTCACCTTGCGGTTGATTGGCAGCGCTGCATCGCAGTCGCGGTGGAATAAGTTCTGCGCACCTGGGATTCCATGGGCTTCTTGGTGGTTTTGGTGCGCAAAAAAGGTCACAAAAAAAGTTTCAATGCGAAATGGAAGAGGAAGGAGAGGGAAGGGACTAGGAGAGGGTTCCGTTCAATCACTGTTGAAGCAGAACTCTGATCAGAGTCAGGGACGGTCTGGGATCTCTGCCACATAGAGATCAGTATTTAATTTGCCAGGAGTCAGGGGGGAATGGCTGCTGCACTTACAATCATCTGGATGGTAGCAATGGTGTGGGGACTGCTGCAGGCCGACCATGGGTGGAGTGCTCCTGATCCGATCCTCGCCTTCCCTGTGCACACGCTCCACCTTGCTAGGTTGTCACTGATCCCAGGGTATACAATGAAACAGCTCTAGGGTCACCTTACAGAAAAAAAGGCTTCAAGGGTCACCTTACAGAGGTCCAAAGAGAAGGCTTTCTACATAAGTTTACTGACTAGTGCATCTCAAGAAAATTTGAATATCATTGAAAATTAAAGGGGTTCTCTGGGATCTTTTTATTTGTTATAGTGCTCACAAATGGATTATATAGTATAATATCATGTATATGTGTATACATGTCTGAAGAAAAGGAGCTAGCTCGCTGAAAGCTCACATCAAATATTTTAACCTTTTTTTTCAGGCCCCTTCTAAAAGGTATCACTGTTTTTCACATCTTTCTATATTAAACCTTTTTCACTTTCTTACTGTAATGAGTCTGTACATATATGGTTTATTATTTGACTTAAAATTTTGATATCAATTATATTTTCAGTGATATTCTAATTTTTTGGGATGCACTAGTATCTACATTAGATGGAATCCTCCTTGAAGCTGTTTGTTAAACAAGCAATTTTTGATGCAGTATGTGGAGAATAGGTTTTGGCTCAAAAAACTGCATAAAAACTACATGTGTTTACAAAATTTATAGGACATTGTACAAATAGCAATCCCCAATACATGATTATTATTTTTATTGTTGAATTCCTTCCTATTAGGCTGCGTTTACATGGCATATGGCAGTGCGTACCTGTGCGCCAGGGAATACGTTGGAAAATCATAGCACTCAATGAGCGCTATGATTTTACCGTATTTGTGGGGCGTAAATGGCACATTGCAGCCCAATTACACGGAGAACTACGGCTTGCAAATACGTTGTAGGGACATATGCCTGAAATGCGCCCCACAATTACAGTAATTCATATGTCTCACAGAGAGCTATGAATTGCCTCCGTCTTCCCTAAGACGTATTGAATGCTGGGTGAAAGAAGTGACATGTCACTACTCCCTGGTGTTCCGCGGTCGGCGTAATCAGAAGTTGAATGGCAGCCGCCCCATCTCCCACGCTTTAAGAAGGTAATGTGCTGTCCAGCGCTTACTTTTAAATCACCAGGCGTCTTGCGGCGCGCATAGGTACGATGCCATGTGAACCTACCCAGTGTCTTAACCCCTTCAGTTTGCAACTATTCTTGGATTTTTGTTTTTTCTCCCCACCTTCCAGGAGTCGTATCTTTTAATTTTTCCATTTACGTAGCCACTTGAGGGCTTGTTTTCTTTGCAGGACAAGATGTACTTTTTAATGGCGCCATTGACCATAACATATAACAAACAATTGTATGTGGGGTGGAAGATGAAAAACCCCACAAATGTGCCATTTTTGCAGGGGTTTAGTTTTTATGGAGTTCACTCTTAAAGGTTTTTTGCCACGAGTGGGGAACATGTCTGCCACTCGCAGCGCCGGCTGGAGAGCTGGCTGCGCGCAGTCACTCTCCATTCTATTCTATGGGATTTCTGAGTACAGCCGAGCTGTGCGTTCGGCTCTGTTCTGAACTCCCATAGAATAGAATGGAGAGTCATGCACAAGCGCAACGGACTCTCCATTCTGCATGGAGAGATTCGGGGGCCCATTCCCGAACTAGGTGCAGGTCCCAGAGAGAGCAATACCGACTGGTATTTGCACTGTTTTCGGGCAGTGCACACGGCCGCCGGGAGACCTCATTTCTCTGCGGTCTGTGGAGAAAAGCCCTCCCCCCTCGCATTGAGATGTTCAATTCCCACCAGAAACCCAGGCAGAAGAATAAACATGGTCACTGTTTGTTAGACCGCCAGCGGCCTAAAAAAACGCCAGGCGGAAAACCCGTGCAGTAGGGACCGCTGCGCGGGTTTTCCATAGCGATCCATATTAAAAGTTGTCACCCGGTTTACAGACGGTTTTCAAAACCGAAAGCCCTTAAAACACTCATCAGGCCTTATGTACATGGTTGTATCATGGCGTGGTACAACTATTGAAAGTGGGCCTCCAAAAGTGTCTGTACAGAACAGAGAGGAGGTCTCGCTTGTATAATGCTCTCTCCATTCTGTTCTATGGGAGTTCTAAGTACAACCAAGCAGTGTGTTCAGCTGAACTCGGAGCTCCCATTAATATGAATAGAGTGCCATGCAAGCAAGACCTCTTCTCCATTCTGTAGAAAGGCAGTTTGGAGTCTGTTTTTAAGACAGTTTTGGGTCGCACCTTTAACATTATGGGATATCCTATTGATCCTTTTTTAAAAAAAATAAAAATTTTTTTTAAAAAAGGGGATCACATGAACCAAGGGTATTCTACACACCAGGTTTTTATTGGATTTACGGGAAACATATTTTTTAAAACGCCGAAAATTCGACTGAACCTGTGCTGTGAACCGCAAAAACCCTGCGTATCTCACAGCACGGATTTTTACTGATGCTCCTAAACCGCCTCTGTTTGCAGAATAAGAACAAATTTTTTACAGTATATTCCGCCAAATTCCCTCGATCCTTTACCCCAATTTCCCGCAAAGGAACACGATTTAAAAAGCCGGGATTTTTGGGAAAGGGATTTTTTAAATTGCTTTTGTAAGGGGATTTCACAAAAGGCGGCTGGACCGATTTTTTTTTTTGCGATTTGGCCGTGTTTTTGGGCCCTAAAAAGACCCAAACCCCAATCTGCAAGTGCAGTGTGATTTCCATTGCTTTTAAATGTAAAACACGCATTGGCTTCAGACGGTATCACCGATGCTTTGTTTACTTCTTCTTTCGAGCATTTTTTCAGATCTGTTTAAAAGTAATTGTCATGCCCAATTTTTTCCGAAGGATGCATCAGACGCCCTATTTAAAACTATAGGGTGAGTGTCAGCTGCAGCCAAAATGCATCCAAACAGCCCCCTTAAAATCATAATGCCAACTCCCCCCCTTTTGGGGGGGGGTTCCCGCTAATGGGGGTCCCCCCCCCCCCCCCCCCTCCCGGCAGATTTGGGCATTCCTCCCCCCCAGGCAGGGGGGGTTCTTTAAAATTACCGCGGCGCAAGAGTACGCAGTGCGCTACTTTGGCGTCGCCGGGCCGCTCCTACAGGCGGGTGAAGGGGGGCCACAGGGGGCCGCTCACCCCCCGCAGCTGCACAGCAGTCGGGGAAAGGCGGGAGGGATCGTTCCCCTCCTCCCTTTCCCCCTGTTTTTACAGCGCCGGTGTGCGCTGTACAACACCTCAGTGTCGCAGGGGGGAAACGCGGGTGCACTCACCCCCCTGCCCTGAGGGGAAACATCCGAAGCTGGGCGCTTTCTGGGACCTGGTAGGTATATTTTTTTTATTTTTTTTTTATTAGCTACTGGGGGGGGATGCCTGGCTACTGGGGGACATGCCTGGCTACTGGGGGAAAATGCCTGGCTACGGGGGCAATCCCTGGCTACTGGGTGCGATGCCTGGCTACTGGGGCAATCCCTGGCTACTGGGGAATACCTGGCTACTGGAGCGAGGGCCTGGCTACTGGGGGCAATGCCTGGCTACTGGGCAATACTTGGCTACGGGGCAATGCCGGGCTACTGAGGCAATGCCTGGCTACGGGGGCGATGCCTGGCTACGGGGGGGGGGGGGGGGCGATGGCTGGCTACTGGGGCAATACCTGGATACTGGGGGCAATGCCTGGCTACTGGGGCAATACCTGGCTACTGTGGCAATACCTGGCTACTGTGGGCAATGCCTGGCTACTGGGGCAATGCCTGGCTACTGAGGGCAATGCCTGGCTACTGGGGGCAATCCCCTGGCTACTGGGCAATACCTGCTACTGGGGCGATACCTGGCTACTGGGGTGATACCGGGCTACTGGGACAATGCCTGGCTACTGTGACAATACCTGGCTACTGGGGACAATGCCTGGTTACAAGGGGCAATCCCTTTGGCTACTACCTGGCTACAAAGTGGCACTACTGGCTACTATAGGGGGCTACTACCGGGCTACCAAAGGGGGCTACGACCTGGCTACTATAGGGGGCTACTTCCAGGCTATTAGGGGTCACTGCCTGGCTAATAGGGGTCACAATCTGACTGTTAAGGGCACTACCTGACTATAAGGGGCATCACCTGGCAAATTTGGGGCTACTACCGGTATAAGGCACTACCTGGCTAAGGGGGATCTACCGGCTTTCTTCCGAGCTGTTATGTATTTAGGTGGAGTGGGTGTGGCTTTTTCTAAGGGGGGTGGCACACCCAAAAAGATGGGAGTGGCCATGCAAATTTTCGCCACCGGCGCGCTAAAGCGCGCCACCCCTTCGTTCTTTTGCTTTTTATTTCGTTTCAACTTCCTTAATGTTGGATGTGTTTTGATCCGATTGACGCAGGAAAACACGCATACGTTTTATTAACCCTTCGTCTGAATTTTTTACCAATGCTATTTTTCATTAAAGCAATGAAATCACACTGCACATTTTTAATCGTGTTTTGGTCCTTTTAGGTTCCAAAACACAGATCCAAACACACATCTAAAAACAATACATGGCTGCCAGACCTCCAGTAAACCTGTATACATACACCAGAGCATACACATTATAAGAGCACATTACTACAATTAGCTTTAATCTGACCCCTCACTATCATGTATGAGCCGCCGTGTGCAAACGCAGATATTGAATCCTCGTGACATTTTGCACTCGCTGTAGAAACCATTTTGTGACAGTAACCAGGATTCTTCATACACGTCTGCAAACAGTGATGCAATAACAAGGCATCTTGCACTTAGTAGTCACAAGGTAACCATGAACTCGCAAGCGGTCAAACCCGCCGGAGAGCGGCGGTGCGTGCGAGGCTCAGCAGCATACTAGTCAAACGGAGAAAAAGCAAGGAAAGAAGGATGATTTAGTATTTGGTTTTATGGAAACTTCTTCAGATTAGGCCTGAACTGGGGCCCCGCAGCTGCTCCAGTAATGTCACTGAACTGGAATTGCAAAACAAATATGCAGTTTGGACAGGACAGAAAGTTCCTTTATGTTGTCACTTACAACACCTTTAATCATACATGCCAACTCTCCGGCTTTTGGCGGGGGGGTCCCGCTAATGGGGGTCCCCCCCTGCCCTCCCGGCAGAGTTGGCATTCCTCCCGCCGCCAGCAGGCAGCGGGGGGACCACGGCGACAGAGTAGCGTTAGTGCGCTACTCTGGCGCCGCCGGGCCGCTCCTACAGGCGGGTGACGCGCCCACAGCGGCCGCTCACCCGCCCGGCGAGTTTCACAGACTTGTGCGGCCGCACAGTCAGTCAGCAGTACAGGGAGAAGGCAGGAGGGAGCGATCCCTCCTCCCTTCTCCCCCTGTATTTTACCTGGCTACAATGGGTGCACTACCTGGCAAAACAAAGGGGGCATCTACCTGGCTAACAATGGATGCAGTACCTGCCTAACACTGGGGGCATCTACCTGGCAACAAAGGGGGCATCTACCTGGCTAACAATGGGGGCATCTACATGGCAACAAAGGGGGCATCTACCTGGCTAACAAGGGGGCATCAACCTGGCTAACAAAAGGGGCGCATCTACCTGGCTTACAAAGGGGGCATCTACCTGGCAACAATGGGGGCATCTACCCTGGCTTACAAAGGGGCATCTACCTGGCTTACAAAGGGGCACTCCCTGTTTTACAAAGGGGGCATCTACCTGGCTTACAAAGGGGGCATCTACCCTACAATTTGGCTCACCGGGCTACAGGGGGGCTCTCCCTGGCTACAGAGGGGGCTCTCCCTGGCTAAAGGGGGCTCTACTTGGCTACAAGGGGGCATCTCCCAGCCTTAAGGGGGACTACCGGGTTAGGAGGGCACACCGGGCTATAAGGGCATCTCCCTGGCTTTTTCCAAAGCCCGTTATGCAGTTAGTGGAGTGGGTGTGGCTTTTTGAAGTGGCGTGGCACACCGACAAGATGGGCGTGTCCATGCTAATTTTTGCCGCTGCATGCTATGCGCGCCGCCCTCTACAATCTCCTGCTTTTTCAATTTCAAAAGTTGGCAACTATGCCTTTAATGCATCAGATCACCTCATGGAAGCAGCCTCACCTCCACCTTCAAAACTCCACAAACGATTGCAATAAGCACCGAACTGCTCTCATTGGAGCACCCCTTTAACATACCTCCCAACTTTTAGAGATTGCAAAGAGGGACACATCAGGCCACACCTCTAACCACGCCCAATAACATACATGCCGACTTTTTAGATAGCCAAAAAGGGACACATTCTCAGGATTGCATTGTGTCCAATGATGAAATATTAAGTAAATTGTTCTGTAAGGCCTCGTTCACACGGCTTATTTGTCCGCAGATTGGCGCCGTACTCCACGCCGGATTTGCGCTGCAGTACGGCGCCAATCCGTCGGAGTAATTACGGTAATCCACTGCTCTCATAGTGGATTCCGTCGCTCCCCCCCCGCTCGGCGAATCCGCCGCGGGGGGAGAAAGTGACATGCACATTATTTACGGCGTGTACGCGCCGTAGATAATGACAGTCTATGGGACCGGGGAGCGGCGCCCCCGCCGCGCTCCAGCCCCGTCCCCGTCCCGCCCCTTATTCACGCCGGATTTGCGAGCGCAATCCGGCTCACAAATCCGCCGTGAATAAGCCGTGTGAACACGGCCTAATATACAGGTACCAAGCCATCAGATACTTTTTAAAGCAAGATAGTCAGTTTATTGACGCAAATCTATTTCTCAAAGGAAAAAGAGGGACATTTATAGAGCAAAGAGGGACAGAGGGACAAGGGTTAAAAATAGGGACAGTCCCTCCAAAATAGGGACAGTTGGGAGGTATGCTTTAAGCACAAGTATTGACAGTAAGGGCCACATGTATGAAAACTGTCTAGGTCTAAAATTCACTTTGTTTCCCATAGCAACCAATCAGAGCACATAACAACCAATCAGAACACCCCTCTCATTCTTCCAGAACACTATATGACATGAAAGGGGCGCCCTGATTGGTTGCTATGGGCAACTAAGTGAGTTTTAGACCTAGATCGTTTTCATACATGTGGCTCTAAGTTTTGTGAACATGGTCGGTAATTGATACAATCTTAAAGGGGTAATTACCGCGATTTTTGCTGCGATTTTTGTGCAGCAATGTACAGCATTAATTGCTTTGCCTTCCTGCAAAAAACACATCAAAAACGCACCGAAAATGCACTGTGTGAAAGCAGCCTCAGAGTGTTGAATCGAAACGTTGTCTTCTGATATACTGGGATTCTTTTTGAATAAAAAACACCTATGCTGACGCCTATTGCAATCGTTTCTTAACTGGAATTGCAGTCATTTCCTGACAAGAAATACAACTGATCTGATTGTATCAATTACAGACCATGTTCACAAAACACATGTATGAAAACGATCTAGGTCTAAAACTCACTTAGTTTGCCATAGAAACCAATCAGAGCACCCCTCTCATGTCATATAGTGCTCTGGAAGAATGAGAGGGGCTCGTTGATTGGTTGCTATGGGCTCTGATTGGTTTCTATGGGCAACAAAGTGAATTTTAGACCTAGACAGTTTTCAGACATGTGGCCCTTACTGTCAATACTTGTGCTTAAAGGGGTGTTCCAATGAGAGCAGTTCGAGGCTTCAGGTCAGCTCAAGCTGGCTACGAGCCAGCCGGGTTACAGAATGAGGAGGGTGGCACTTCCATAATTCATTCCTATGGAAGTTTGCGAGAGTGCTCAGCTATATTCGGAATTACCAGAGAAATTAATAGGAAGCATGGCCGCAAATGCCAGCCTCCTCATTGTGTAACACGGTCGGCTCATAGCTAGCTTGTACTGACCTACAGCGCTGAAAAGCGGTGGTTGAAACACACCTTTAAGTCATCTACTGTCAACTTTTGGCCACCATGGCAGCTCTAACATTACAGTCACCATGGGCTAAGGACGAATTAACATGGCATTCAGCCAGCATGTAGCAGCGCGTACTGTGTGTGCCGCTATACATCGGGTGTTTTAGAAGTACGCGCTGACCAGCGTATTCTTCTAGAGCACTCTCTGCTGACCCCATTCACTTTCATTTTCCCAGTGTCACTTCTTTGTCCCAGCGTGTAGTACACGTGGGGGAATACACGGGGTTATTACAATGCTCAATGAGCTATGATTTTCTCGTAATTGTGGGACGCATTTCAGGTGTATTGCAGCGCAATTACACCCCCGAAATACAGGCCACAATTACACTGTGTGAACATACCCGAAGGCTGCACTTTTTTTTATGGGTCCACTGATGTATGGCGCTATTATTCATACTCTTATATCATTGGCCAGCATGTTCTTCTAAAGCGCTCTCTTCTGGCTCCCATTCACATTCATTTTTCCAGTGTCACTTCTTTCTCCCGGTGTGCAGTACGTATTGGGGAATACGCGGGGTTATTACAGTGCCCTATATATCACAGAGCTCAGCTTCTCTCCTCTATCATATAACCCTATATATCACAGAGCTCAGCTCCTCTCCTCTATCATGTAACCCTATATATCACAGAGCTCAGCTCCTCTCCCTCTATCATATCCCTATATATCACAGAGCTCAGCTTCTCTCCTCTATCATATAACCCTATATATCACAGAGCTCAGCTTCTATCCTCTATTATATAACCCTATATTTCACAGGGCTCAGCTTCTCTCCTATCATATAACCCTATATATCACAAAGCTCAGCTTCTCTCCTCTATCATATAACCCTATATATCACAGAGCTCAGCTTCTATCCCTCCATCATATAACCCTATATATTCCAGAGCTCAGCTCCTCTTCTCTATCCTATAACCCTCTATATATTTCAGAGCTCAGCTTCTCTCCTCTATCATATAACCCCATATCTCACAGAGCTCAGCTTCTCTCCTCTATCATATAACCCCATATCTCACAGAGCTCAGCTTCTCTCCCTCTATCATATAACCCTATATATCACAGAGCTCAGCTTCTCTCCTCTATCATATAACCCTACATCCCACAGAGCTCAGCTTCTCTCCCTCTATCATATAATCCTATATATCACAGAGCTCAGCTTCTCTCCTCTATCATATAACCCTATATATCACAGAGCTCAGCTCCTGTCCACTATCATATAACCAGGCCCGGACTGCCCATAGGGCAAACCGGGCTTTTGCCTGGCGGGCCGCTGGGGTCCGGGCCGCAGAGCCGGCTCGGAGCGCCCGCCGAGGGGGCCGGTGTTTGCCCTCAGAGGGCCCAGAGGGTCGGCGCACGCACATGGGCCGCAATGGTCGCATCAGTGACCGGACCCCTGTGGCAGGGGACCGACAGGCCCCCCTCACCACACTGCTGCACAGCCGGGTCACAGCCTGCACCATCCACCGCCTGCACCGCGCGGTGCATGCAGCGGCCAAAGCTGAACAGCCGGGATCTTTTGATCCCGTCTGTTCAGCTCCCAGAAGGTCGCGCAGCAGGCGCGCGATGTAATGACGTCATTGCGCGTGTTTCGCAGCCCCCACTCGGGTGAGAGCGGCCACTCCGAACGGACGTGAAGAGGAGGGAAACTAGGTGAGTATGATTTTTTTTTTTTTTTAAACAACTTACTGGCCCTGCCTGCCTATATGATGCCCGGCCTGGCTATATACTGCCCCTTCCTGGCTATATACTGCCCCTGCCTACCTATATGATGCCCTGCCTGGCTTTATATACTGCCCCTGCCTGGCTATATACTGCCCTGCCTGGCTATATACTGCCCCTGCCTGGCTATAAACTGCCCCTGCCTGCCTATATGATGCCCTGCCTGGCTATATACTACCCCTGCCTACCTATATGATGCCCTGCCTGGCTATATACTGCCCCTGCCTGGCTATATACTGCCCTGCCTGCCTATATGATGCCCTGCCTGGCTATATACTGCCCCTGCCTGGCTATATACTGCCCCTGCCTACCTATATGATGCCCTGCCTGGCTATATACTACCCCTGCCTGGCTATATACTACCCCTGCCTGCCTATATGATGCCCTGCCTGGCTATATACTGCCCCTGCCTGCCTATATGATGCCCTGCCTGGCTATATACTGCCCCTGCCTACCTATACGATGCCCTGTCTGGCTATATACTGCCCCTGCCTACCTATATACTGGCCCTGCCTGCCCACTTACTGGCCCTGCCTGCCTACTTACTGGCCCTGACTGCTAATTACTGCCCCTGGTCCTACCTGGCTAATTACTGGCCCTACATCTCTAATTACTGGCCCTACATCTCTAATTACTGGCCCTACCTGGCTAATTACTGGGGGAAGCCCCAGCTACCTGGCTAATTAGTGGTGGCAGCCCTAGCTATCTAGCTGATTACTGGGGGCAGCCCTAGTTACCTGGCTGATTACGGGGGCACCCCCCACCTGGCTGGTTACTGGGGCGCCCTTGCTACCCGGCTGTTACAAGGAGGCCCGTCAACCACAAATTAATGGAGGAAGGCCCCTTTTTCCCCACCTAATGGGAGTTACCTATTTACATCCAATTATCTGACATTTTTTAATTTCTAATTTTTAGGTCTAACATACGTGTTTTTGGGGGAATTGATAGGGAAGTGCGGAAGAGAAGGAGCCTAAGGCAGTTCACACGGCTTAAAATGGGCCGTTTCGGTCCTAATTACGCCCGAAGTGCGCCAATTAGGCCGAAAAAGGCCCCTTTATTACGGAATTCACAGTTCTCATAAGAAAGGGTACTTCCTCTCCCCGCCCCGGGGAAGCCGCCGGGGGGGGAGATAATTGACATGTCCTTTCTAGCGCGATACGCGCCGCTAGCAGTGATAGTCTTGGGCCGGCGATGGCGCCGCCCTGCTTACTCCCCCCGCTCCGGGCCGCCCCGGCCCCACGTCCACATCGGCTATAATTTGGGCGAAATTACGCCGCAATTAAGGGTTGAAATAAGCCTAAGATGTATTTGTGGTAAATTCTACAGAGACGAGTAGTGACCGGGAGAAGAAGACATTGCATGCTGTACCGGACAGAGAAAGTAATGGAAGGGAACGACTCATCAGGGAAGACATCATGGAGGTTTGGGCCAGATGGAAAAGAAAAGGAGAAGAGAAAACTCCCATCAGAGATGACGTCTCCTGTGAGTCCCCGCTGTCAGGGGTAATTTTACTTCTGTGTTGAATCAGTGCTGTATTCATGTGATGGTGACCTGACTACTGGGGATGTGATTGGTTGTAGGTTATGTTGGTGCTTATGTAGTGTCAGTGTGGGCTTGTCCTGGATTGTAAAGCAAGCGCACACCTGACTCTGTGATGAGGGGTTTCTCTGCACCACTGTTTCTTTCTTGCTTGTGTTTAGGGGGCTCTCACACGGAGCGGTTTTGGTGCATTTTTTGATGCGGTTTTTTTGTGCAGAAATGTACAGCATTAACCACTCTGCCTTTCTGCACAAAAGCGCACCAAAAATGCTCCGTGTGAAAGCTCCTTTATAGTGTAGTTTAGTTTAGAAAGTGGCGAGGTGCGAGAACAAGGGACATTTTGTAAGCGGATATTGTATGTGGGCTGCTGGGGACTTAGTGCCAGGGCTGATTTTTATTCCCAGTCCGGCCCTGCATATAACCCTATATATCACAGAGCTCAGCTCCTCTCCTCTATCATATAACCCTATATATCACAGAGCTCAGCTCCTCTCCTCTATCATATAACCCTATATATCACAGAGCTCAGCTCCTCTCCTCTATCATATAACCCTGTATATCACAGAGTCTCAAAAATCCTTTCTACCTCATATCATATAACCCTATATATCACAGAGCTCAGCTTCTCTCCCTCTATCACATCCTGTTCTCAGATAATTCAGCATAAACCACCTGACAGTTTCACTTTAAGACTTTAGTCACATCAAAATCTTGTATCTCTCCCGATATAACAGGGTCATGTAGTAGACTGTGTCTGAATTAAGGTGCCAAGAGGTATGTTTGAAGGGTGACATGAGGGGCGTCTAATTTTGTGTAGACAAAATGGAACTATTAAAAACTTTCCATTTTCCCATTCCCACTGCGTGGTCATAATTTTATGACTCTTTTGTTTTTCCTCCCCTCCTTTCAAGAACCGAAACTTTATTCTCCATCTACGTAGATATGAGGACTTTTTTTGCAGGACAAGATGTACTTTTTAATGTTGTCATTGACCCTATCATGGAAAATACTGGGAAACTGGGTTTTATGTTGTTTTCTCTTTGGTATAATTAACATGTTATCTGTAGACTGCAGGTCGGTACGATTCTGGTGATACCAAATATTTAGGGTTTTTATTATGTTTTAGTACTTTTAGGCCGTGTTCACACGGCTTATTCCCGACGGATTTGTGAGCCGTATTGAGCTCACAAATCCGCCGTGAATAAGGGGCGGGACGGGGGCGGGGCCGGAGCGTGGCGGGGGGCGCCGCTCCCGACCCCATAGACAATGCATTTTTACCGCGCTCCGCGCAGTCAAATTAATGTGCATGTCACTTTCTCCCCCTCGCCGAACTTATTTGCCGATCTGGGAGGAGCGACAGATACTGTTTTATGTTGGCAGTGACTATATGGAAAATTCTGGGAAACTGGGTTTATGGTTGTTTTCTACTTTGGTATAATTAACAGTTATCTGTGACGCCAGTCGGTACGATCCGGTGATACAATAATTTAGGGTTTATATGTTTTAGACTTTACAATAAATTTGCATTGCAGCACCATTTTCTGCAAATAACTTTTTTGTTTTTCCATCTATGGAACTAAGTGAGGGCTCATTTCTTGCAGACTAACAAGTAGTTTTGTATTTTGGAACACGTGACTGTTTGATCACTCTTTATTCTAGTTTTTTGGGGACGTGAAGCGATCGAAAACCCCCCACAATTTTGGCATTTAGAATTTTTTTCTTCTATGTTGTTCAGCATACGGAATAAATTATGTTATCCTTTAATAGATCGGATTTTTTCAGACGATACCAATTATGTTTAACTTTATTTTTCTATTTGCAAAATGGCAAAAGGTGGTTATATGAAAGTTTATTTTTTTTATACTTTTCAACTTTTTTTTTTTTTTTTACTTATAAAAGCAGTCCCTCTCGGATACTGGGCCACTAGAAGGCTCGATCGCTTGTACACCCTCCTTCATTATATAAATAATGCAGAAGGGTTTACCAAGATAGCGGTTCTATTACTTCCTGTCTGAGGTAGGAAGTAATAGAAGTGCTAACATGGCAGCTTTGAAAGCCTTCAATAGACTTCCAGCTGTCATGGTAACTGTGCAGCACCATTCATCATTCATTTAGACGCACCGGCTGCAGTCACAGCATCTCTAGGGTTAAACAGGAGGTCGGTTCTCATCCCTGCTCTTAGCGGCAGGTGTCAGCTGTGGTAATCCGTCGCGCCCCCCCCCCCCTCCGCTGCCTATGAAGCTGATATCACCTGTGAGCTCGCTCCAAAGCTCTTTACTGGCATAATGACATATCCATACGTCACGTCAGTAAGGGGTTAAAGAAACATAGTTTGTGTGTATCCAGTGCTTAACCTGTGAAATCACTCCTGTAATAGAGGATATACTGGGTTGGAGCCATTTCAGCAATAATCATCTCTTCACTATCAATATTGCAGCTTGAGTGGCAATAGGGATTTTTTGAATCAATGCAAATCTATGGCATAAAAGCCTGCAGTTCTACTTGAATATTAAGTTGTATCCACCATATGTTTATTCCAATTTTTTGTAATTCGCTGCACAACCAAATACTATGGCTAAATTTGTTATAGGAAGATGAAACTTTGGACAGGCAGTTAGGTTATTGGGAGCATTGTGTTGTGGGGGTATGTTGCGGCCATGTATGGCATTATGCATTAATTTAACCCCTTAAAGGTTGTCTCATTACATTAATTCATCTCACCTCAGTCCTGTTTTCTTGGTTTCATTTTGAATTCAGGGGCATGTTTACTGGTTTCTACTAGGCTGCAGTAGAAGCCAGGTCTGTAACTATAGCAACCAGCACTGACAGCCTATCATGAGAGAGTAACAAGTCTGTAGCTATAGTAACCAGTGCTGACAGCCTATCAGTAGAGATTAAACAGGTCTGTAGCTACAGCGACCAGCACTGACAGCCAATCAGGAGAGATTGAACAGGTCTGTAGCTATAGTGACCTGAGGAGCTGATGTAGCCCATACAAGAGGGGATATCTCAGAATAGGTAGGACACTGTTAATGGACATATATTATAAAGTGACTTGTTTTTGCAAGATCTTTAACATAAAAAGCAATCCTTGTAGTGAGACAACTCCTTTAATGTTTAAACCTATTTTGTTTTTTCCTTCCTGCCTTCTATGAACAATAACCTTTTTAATTTTTGGCTCTACACAGTCGTAGACAGGACGAAAAATGGGGTCATTTTTAATGGTGTCATTGACGATACCATATGATCTACTGGGAAATCCACAAAAATATTCTATGAGGCGTGGAAGATGAAAAGACATTGTGCCATTTTTTTTCAGGTTCATTTTTATGGAGTTCACTGTGCAGAATAGATGATGTGTTAACTGTGTTCCGCAGGTCGGTACGAGTCCGGTGATACCAAGTTTGTAGCGTTTTCATTATGTTCTAGTATTTTTAAAAATGTGCATTAAAATTTTTACGTTTGCGTTGCAGCGCCATTTTCTTTGACCAATAACTGTTTTGTTTTTAACCTATGGAACCTGATTGAGGTCTCCTTTTTTGCAGACCGAATTCAAGTCATGGTTCAGGATCAGAAAAGTGCCACACTTGTCAGTGGGTTGTGTTTGGGATTGCAACTGAGTTATCCTACACAAGATCTGGACAACCCATTTAAAGAGGTTGTTTCACTACAAGGATTGCTTTTTATGTTGAAGATCTTGCAAAAACAAATCACTTTGCAATATATGTCCAGTAACAGTGTCCTACCTATTCCTAGATATCCCCTCTTGTTCGGGAATCAGCTTCTCGCTATAGCTACAGACCTGTTCGATCTCTCCTGATAGGCTGCCAGCACTGGTCGCTATAGCTACAGACCTGCTCAATTTCTCCTGATAGGCTGCCAGCGCTGGTCGCTATAGCTACAGACCTGGTGTCCTCAGCAGCTCATCACTGCAGGCCAGTAGAAGCCAGTAACCCCCCCTGAATTCAAAACTGAAACTGATAAGACAGGACTGAGGCAAGATGAATTGATGTAGTGAGACAACCCCTTTAAGGTTGCGTCTGAAGCCTATGCTCGCATGATAATCCTACATAAAATCCATTCAAAAAGCACAAAATAAAGAGGTTAAAATGCAGAAAATCTTTATTGGAAAACTTGTTGACAAGCACAGTCATGTCTGCTGAGGTAACAGAAAGGTGAAAAGCTTTAAGAGCAAACCACAACTCAGGGGGACAATACATGTATTCCCCAGATAGACAAGGAATTGTAAAGGCAGATCAGACTGGTAGTATCCATGAGGAGACATCTCAGCTGCTCTCTCCCAGGGTGTGCTTGTCGAACAGGTACTCGCCCATGCCGTTCTGGGGCACCCCAAGGCGCTTCAGGTTGGTGATGTAGTCTCCAAGCTGCTTCATAGACTTCACCTGTTCTTCCAGATACTCGGATTCCAAGAAGTCACAGAACTGGAAGAGAAGTAGCGATCAGTTACTGATAGGCAAGAACTACTACCCCCATTATGTCACATTCAAGCTGTGGTTTAAACTGAATTAGAAATATATGGCTATTGTGATGTAGAGGCTCTTACCTGAGGGTCGACCTTGTCAGTGGCCAGCTTGTGAAGATCCAGAAGGGCCTGGTTGACAGTCTTCTCCAGCTGCAGAGCGGCCTGCATGGCCTCCAGGGTGTTGGCCCATTCATCACGCTCAGGTTTCTAGGAGGAAGAGATAAGGGTGATCACCAAAGCCCTCACTTCATTGAATAAGACCTTCTAATTATCCTCTTGGAGAAATCACTTCAAGGAACATTGGCTATGTCCACATGGCATGGGTTTTGGTTGGATTTTCAGACGGTTTTTGGATTTGAAAACCGCCTGAAAACCAATTGTCATCCATTCACATACACTTTAATTTAAAAAAAACATCCAGTAGTGTACAATGAATGGATTTTCAGCCGAGTGGATTTTCACACTGCTGGCGAAAATCTCAGAACATGCAATCTTCCACCTGTTTATTTTTGGCGGTAAGTTTGCTCTTCAATAGTTAACGGGGATGAGCGAATCAGCAAACCGCGGATGGAACCATCCCCAAAAACCATCAAAAGACGATTAACAAAATCAGACCAGCATTTTGCCTGTGCCGTGGGGCCTTACCCATAGGCGTTCAAGGCCTTGTGATTGGATTTTTAGCCATGACAAACATTTATTTAGTAGCCTCTGTTTTGGGTCTCTATTTTACAGGAGGACAATATAGACTATGTACCATCATTGAGTGTTTTACATATGTGGTCTGTATAGAAACAGCTGAATGGAATTTGCACAAGCTAAAGTCCCCTAGCATGGTCTCGATCATTGAAAGGGCTTGTCCACTCTACTGTTCTTTTCTGGTCTTGATTCCAATGAGACGTTGGGTTGACTAAAACGGTCACATGCCAATGTGCCATTGCCTAACATCAGCGTTTGGAGCGCTTGCTTCATCGAGTGATACATGACTGCAGCAGCCAATCCAATGTCCCATTGGAATCAAGACCAGAAGAGAACAGTAGACCCACGAAGAGTGAGGACAAGGCAACTCTGGAACTGAGGTTAGAGGAGAGGGGAGTATAACTTTTTATTTTCAACTGGCTGCAATTTTTTTTTTACTAGAGAACCCTTTTCAGGCTTCCAGTTTTGTTCTCCTGGTCGGGAAGAAACCCAAGTCTCACCTTGATGTCCTGCAGGACAATGCGGCCCCCACGCTTGTTCTGATACTTCAGGAACTTCTCGGCATGCTCTCGCTCTTCATGACTCTGTTCCCTGAAGAACTTGGCCACATGATGAAGGGCAACGTCATCACGGTCAAAGTAGAAGGACTAAAAACGAGAAGAGGAATTTTAGTGTTAAGCAACATCCTTTGTTCTCTTTAAACACCTTGGAATCATGAACTGTGTGCAGCATAAATTCCTCAGGAGCGCTGAAGGCGAAAATCTGTGCTTATGAGCAGGGACATAACTAGAATTCATAAGCCCCATAACAAAATGACCTGGGGACCCACCATGTAATGAGAATAAACTATAACAGCAGCATAAGTAGCAAAAATGAAAGGAATAAATAATAGCGTCATAGATCAGAGAAGCCATATAGTAGTGCTGGAGTGCAGGAGGCCACCAACTACTTGTTCTCTATAAAAAGGAATATTGCTTTGTACCTTTAGTGGCCTCCTTAGTCTTTGGGCCCCATAGCAGTCGCTATAGCTATAGTTCTGCCTATGCTTATGAGTGAGATGAAACAGGTGTACATAAGAAAGTCTAGGAAGATAACTGGTCAGCTGCAAAGATTGGGAACAAGGAGTTAATGTTTGACTAGTGAGGTGCTGGTTTGCATGTTCATCTCCTCCAGTGTTTCTCACCTCCAGTCCTCAGGACCCCCCAACAGTTCATGTTTTCAGGATCTCCCACAGCATGCACTGACAGTAATTATACCACCTGTGCAATAGTGAGGAGATCCTGATAACGTTACCTGTTGGTGGGTCTTGAGGACTGGAGTTGAGAAACACTGATCTACTCTATGCCATGAAGCCATGCACAGGTGATCCTGAAGACCAGATCATGGGTGCAAAGGTGACGCCGCTTACAGCTGGACCTTCTATGTTAATGTTACTATGACTGGAAGGATTTTTCCATAGTAAAGTCTGTCCAGTTCAAGCAAGAGGTTCTTCACCTCATCTTGCTGTACATGGAAACCTAACCTGTAGAGTTTAAATCCTCAGCCGGTGTTACATGTGCCCAACCTGCTGGCATTTTCTGTCTTAGCATGCATTGTTATGGAGCTACACGGGCATGAGGAGGTCTATGGGGAATAGAAGACAATGTGGAGGGTACTCACCATGGAGAGATAGGTGTAGGAGGCATAGAGCTCCATGTTCACCATGCGGTTGATGGCAGCCTCGCAGTCGCGGTGGAAGTTCTGGCGCACCTGGGATTCCATTGCGGCTTCTTGGTGGTTTTGGTGGCGCAAAAAGGTCACAAAAAAGTTTCAATGCAGAAATAGAAGAGGAAGGAGCGGAGGACTCGGAGAGGGTTCCGTTCAATCACTGTTGAAGCAAGAACTCTGCTCAGAGTCAGGGACGGTCTGATCTCTGCACAATAGAGCTCAGTATTTATAGCCAGGAGTCAGGGGGAATGTCTGCACTTACATCATCTGGATGGAGCCAATGGTGTGGGGACCTGCTGCAGCCGAGCACAGCAAGATGACGAGGAGCTTCCTCCCTGTTAGGTAATGTCACTGATACCGAGGTATAGAATGTAACATAACCAGGGTCACCTTACACAGAGCCAGGGAAAAGGTTTTTTTTAAATTTGTTTTAATTGACTATTACTTATAAGCACTTTATAATGGATCCTCCATGAAGTTACTTTTAGGCTGAAATCACACACGCAGTTATTGATGCCTTTTTGAGAGCTGAGCAGGAGTTCCATATGGGTTTACAAAGATTATAGAAAATTGCATGAATAGCAATCCCCAAAATATCATTATTATTATTGTTATCATTGTATTACTTCCTTCCTTTATCCGTGTTTCTGGGAATTTCAGATAATCAGCAGAGACGTCCTTGTTCCAACCCATACATTTCTTTTTTTAGATTTCCCAGTACAGTTCATGGTATGGTCAATGGTACGATGAGAAAGTTCATCTTGTCCTACAAAAGAACAAGCCCTCACACATCTATGTAAATGGAAAAAATAAGAAGTTATGGCTCCTGGAAGGCAGAGATAAAAAAAAAAAACCATAGAATTGCTGCGTCCTTAGGAGGTTAATATACTGAATGTCCAAACAACCAGAACATGCAGGTTTTACAGTAACACAGTAAACGTGATTCACACCCCCGCACTATAAGAATGCGGTTGAGTGCGCGCAGCATGTTTTTGATGCACATTTTTGTGCATAAGGGTATGTCCACAGGAAGTACTGCGGCGCATACAGTACGCGCCGCAGTACATTGTGTCTTTCGGGAGCTCGCGCTAATACGCATAGACGTTCATTATTGGCGGCACATATTTGCCGCAAATAATTGACATGTTACATATCCCCCCGCTCGTACAATACGATCTGGGAGAGGAGGCGTAATCCATAGTTCTCTATGAGAACTATGGATTACCGTAATTTCGGCGCATCTCGTCCGTATTAGAGCGCAAATACACGGCAAAATTACATATGAACATACCCTAAGGAGGAATCAAAAATGCACCTATACCGTCCCATTGTTTCCAGTAACTCACAATGTGAATTGCGGCGCATGTTCCCATTGAAATCAATAGGACAGTATAGTTTAGTGTTTTCAATCTGGAACATTGTAAATTGACTTTTTTTTACAGACGCAAATTCCAAATCACGTAAAGAAGCGTTCTCCTGTGATTTACACGTTTTCTGCATCAGGAGCCAGGACTCGGGCCTGTATTTCAGTGAATAGCAGTGAAATCTGTGTGAGTAAAGAAGTGAAATATGTGGCAGTAATCCAAGGTTGTCCCTCAGATTTCTGTTGCGTATTACACGACATATTTTTCCAGAGGGAATATCCGTTGTGTGCATCCACTGAACCCTCCTGTGTAATTGCAGCTGTTGCAGCCTCACGTGATATTTTGCTCTCATCTTAGCACATGAAAACATTGTGGGACAGTATCAGGATTCTTTGCACACAACCGATGAGGCAATAATTAGGAATTTTCTGCTATCAGACCATGACTCAGCAGAGTGGTCACCGGACGCCGAGAGCAGCGGTGTGTGCCACCCTCAGCCAGCATGACTGGGCCCGGGAAACCCGAGAAACGGAGGGGGTGAGGGAGAATACAGGGGGGGGTGAGAAATACAGGAGGGGTGACGGAGAAACAGAGGGTGACAGAGATACGGGGGGTGACGGAGAATACAGGAGGGGGTGACGGAGAATACAGGAGGGGGTGACGGAGAATACAGGAGGGGTACGGAGATACGGGAGGGTGACGGAATACAGGAGGGGTGACGGAGAATACAGGAGGGTGACGGAGAATACAGGCGGGGGTGACGGAGAATACAGGAGGGGGTGACAGAGATAGGAGGGGTGAAGAGAATCGGAGGGGTGCAGGAATACGGAGGGGGTGACGGGAATCAGGAGGGGTGACGGAGAATACAGAGGGGTGACGGAAAATACAGGGGGGACGGAGAATACAGGAGGGGGTGACGTGTGCTGCTTGTCATGGAAACTCTTCAGATTAGACCAGAAAAGAGGCGTCAGGTCACTGAACTGGAAATACAGCCTCCTCCTGACCACAGGAAATACCACTGCTCTAATTGTATCTAGGACAGGCCGGGACCAATACATTCTCAGTAATTACTTGTTCTTCAGTCATTATCTGCTAAAGTTCTGGCCGCCATGAGATCGACAATTATACAATCAGTGTCGGACTGGGATACATAGGGTGTGTCCCCCATAACAGTGTCGGGCTGGGATGCCTAGGGTGTGTCCCCCATAACAGTGTCAGACTGGGATGCCTAGGGTGTGTCCCCCATAACAGTGTCGGACTGGGATGCCTAGGGTGTGTCCCTCATAACAGTGTTGGACTGGGATGCCTAGGGTGTGTCCCCCATAACAGTGTTGGACTGGGATGCCTAGGGTGTGTCCCCCATAACAGTGTTGGACTGGGATGCCTAGGGTGTGTCCCCCATAACAGTGTTGGACTGGGATGCCTAGGGTGTGTCCCCCATAACACTGTCAGACTGGGATGCCTAGGGTGTGTCCCCCATAACAGTTTCAGACTGGGATGCCTAGGGTGTGTCCCTCATAACAGTGTCAGATTGGGATGCCTAGGGTGTATCCCTCATAACAGTGTCAGATTGGGATGCCTAGGGTGTATCCCTCATAACAGTGTTGGACTGGGATGCCTAGGGTGTGTCCCTCATAACAGTGTAGGACTGGAATGCCTAGGGAGTGACCCTCATAACAGTGTTGGACTGGGATGCCTGGGGGGGGGTTTCCCCCCCCATAACATGTTGGGGGCTGGGATGCCAGGGTGTATCCCCAAACAGTTTTGGGCCCCTGGATGCCTAGGGTTTTGTCCCCCATAACATGTTGGGTGGGATGCCTAGGGTGTGTCCCCCATAACACTGTCAGACTGGGATGCCTGGGTGTGTCCCCCAAACCTGTCGATGGGATGCCTAGGGTTGTCCCCCAAACATGTTGGGAAAAGGGATGCCTAGGGTGTGTCCCCTATAACAGTGTCAGACGGGGGATGCTGGGGGTGGGGTCCCCCAAAACAGTTTTGGGACGGGGATCCCTAGGTGTGCCCCCCATAACATGTTGGATGGGATGCCAGGTGTGCCCCCCCCATAACAGTGTTGGGCTGGGATGCCTAGGGGGGTGTCCCCCATAACACGCCCAACGGGGATGCCTGGGGTGTTCCCCCATAACAGGTTGGACTGGGATGCCTAGGGTTTTTCCCCCATAACATGTTGGACTGGATGCCTAGGGGTGTCCCCCATAACGTTTGGCGGGGATCCCTAGGGTGTGTCCCCCATAACATTTTGGACGGGGATCCAGGGTGTATCCCCAAACAGTGGGGATGGGATGCCTAGGGTGTGTCCCCCATAACATTTTGGGACGGATCAAAGGGTGTGTCCCCCATAACATGTTGGGACGGGGATGCCTAGGGTGGGGTTCCCCCCAAACAGTTTTGGGCGGGATCCCTAGGGGGGTTCCCCCTAACACGTCAGACGGGGATGCCTAGGTGTGTCCCCCATAACATGTTTGGAGGGGATGCCTGGGGTGTTCCCCCATAACAGTGTTGGACTGGGATTCCTAGGGGTGTCCCCCATAAAGTGTTGGACTGGGTTTCCCTGGGGTGTGTCCCCCAATAACAGGTTGGGCTGGGATCCCTAGGGTGTATCCCCCATAACAGTTTTGGCTGGGTGCCTAGGGTGTGTCCCCCATAACGTGTTGGGCTGGGTTGCCTAGGGTTTGTCCCCCATAACACTGCAGGAAACTGGGATGCCTGGGGTGTGCCCCCCCAAAAATTGTCAACGGGGATGGCCCAGGGTGGTGTCCCCCATAACACTGTCAGATGGGATCCTGGGGTTGCCCCCAAAAAAACATGTTGGACTGGGATGCCTGGGTTTTGGGTCCCCCAAAAACATGTCGACTGGGTCCAGGGGTGTGTCCCCCCTTTCAGTTTTGGGATGGATGCCTAGGGGTGTCCCCCATAACAGTGTTGGACTGGGGCCTGGGGTTTTCCCCCATAACAGGTTGGGCTGGGATCCTGGGTGGTCCCCCATAAACACTGTCAGACTGGGGATCCCCTGGGTGTGCCCCCCATAACAGTGTTGGACTGGGATGCTGGGGGTTTGTCCCCCATAACTGTTGGACTGGGATCCCTAGGGTGTGTCCCCCAAACATTTTTTTGGGTGGGATCCCTGGGTGTGTCCCCCATAACACTGTCAGACTGGGATACCTAGGGTGTGTCCCCCATAACAGTGTTGGACTGGGATCCCAGGGTGTGTCCCCCTAACAGTGTTGGATGGGATCCCTAGGGTGTGTCCCCCAAACAGTGTTGGACTGGTTCCTGGGGTGGTCCCCTAACAGTGTTGGGTTTGGACCTAGGGTGTATCCCCCAAAACAGTTTTGGGACGGGATGCCTAGGGTGTCCCCCCAAACATTTTTGGGCTGGGATGCCTAGGGGTGTCCCCCAAAACGTCAGACTGGGATCCCTAGGTGTGCCCCCCCTAACATGTCTACTGGGGATGCCTGGGGTGGCCCCCCAAAACACTGTCGACTGGGATCCCTAGGGGGGCCCCCCATAACATGTTGGAGGATGCCTGGGGTTCCCCCCATAACAGTGTTGGACTGGGAGGCCTAGGGTGTGTCCCCCATAACAGTGTTGGACTGGGATGCCTAGGGTGTGTCCCCCATAACAGTGTTGGACTGGGATGCCTAGGGTGTGTCCCCCATAACAGTGTTGGACTGGGATGCCTAGGGGTGCCCCCCCAAAACATGTTGGGCGGGGATGCCTAGGGTGTCCCCCAAAACACTGTCAGACGGGGAAACCTAGGGGTGTGTCCCCTAACAGGTTGGACTGGGATGCCGGGGTTTGGTCCTCATAACAGTGTCAGAATGTGGTGCCTAGGCCGTGTTCACCATAAGGGTATGTTTACACTGCTTATTTTGTTGCGCATTTCTCCAAGTATTTTGCTGTGTATAGCGCGTTATACGCGGCGAAATGCACCCCGCAATTACAGTAATCCATAGCTCTCAGAGAACTATGGATTACACCTCGTCCCCCCCGCTCATACAATACAATCATACTTTCTAATGGTGTGAGCTGTTCAGAAATGACTGAGAAATTGAAAATACATTTTAAGTGCAGTCAAATGTAAAAAAAACATTTCTTGCATCATTTTTGTGGGGGGTTTATGTTGTTCACTGTTCAGTATAACTAATGTTATCTGCATTCTCCACCCGGTACGATTCTGGTGATACCAAATATTTAGGGGTTTTGTTATGTTTAGGACGCAGCGCTATTTTCTGCCAATAACTTTTTTTTTGTTTTTCCATCTATGGAGCTGAGTGACGGCTCATTTTTTGCAGGCTGACAAGAAGTTTTTTTTTTTTTTTGGGGACAATTCTTTTTGCCGAAAAAACAAAAAAATAAGGCCATACTCACGCTCAATGTGTACATGCCATTCCCATAAGAGGCAGCAACCCCAATCTGCCTAGGATTAAAACTTTTATAGGTGCGTGGAATTAACAAATTTCTGCCACACCCCATCCACTAGGGGGGAAGTGTCCACCAATAAAACTGCACTAAAATAAATACCAGTTCACACCAGTATGCAGAAAAGTCACAGTAGAAAACTGAGGGGAGACTGCACAAATGCAAAAACACTGTGAAACACTACCCCAATAAAGGGGACAAATAAAGCTTATGAAGCGTGCCAGTTATCCAATAATTTGTGGTACATCGTACTCGCTCACAACCAATTTATACGCCAGTACTATTCAAGTGTGCTGGCTTCCTGGGATATTTTATATGTCATAAATCACTGCCAAAAAGAAATCTAGAATCCCTATTAAAATATACCTGTTGTTATTATAATAAAATCACAAATCCAATGAGTAACCAAAATTCAAAAATTTTAAACACCATGAGAGGGGTAGGTTATAATGGAACAGAGAAAAGTTAGCCCTATAGATAATCCCTACAAGTCCCTTAAAAAGGCGGGAAGATCGCCCTGACAAGGGCGGTCCCACCAATCAGTGCATCACCTTCAATCAAAATCAACTCCCTATAGTACTTAAACAAGGCTTCCAAACATTGTTGTAGTAATGGACAAACAGTAAACTAGATAACCCTTCTAAATCCACAATATGTAATAAAAGTCAAAATACGACCTTATCAGCATTCTGAATCCAAATCCCGACACGTTTCTCCCTATCGTGCAGAGGTTCATCAGAGGACAACCATAAACACAATTCAGTGTAGCTTTATGGACTGATACTGTAGATGTGAAGGATACTCCCAGATAGCACGACCGATATAAAGTGCCTTGGGCACTTTATGTTTTATGATTTAGTTATAATCCATTTTGTGAATTGTGACTTTTCTGTGATTTCTATATTTTATATCTCCAATATAAAACACCGACACCGTATACTTCTTGAAGGCAAAAAACATCGAAAAAATATAAATATGAGTATATGAAAAACATAAGCTCTAACGACATCAAGGGGCCTCATAATCTTGCGAATCCCTATTCTAACAATTTCAGATGAAATACTACAAAAAAAGGGGACATTATTTACCCAAAAACCATAAGGCCATACTCACAGCTCAATGGTCATACTCTAAACCATTCCCAGTAAGAGGCAGCAAGCTATGAGGCTGCCTGGGTTTATATTTCTATAGGTGCATCTGGATAATGAATAATTGCTGACACTCCCCCATCCACTAGGGGGGTAGTGCCCAGCAGAAATCAAACAAATACCAGTTTACACCAGTATGCAGAAAAGCCACAGCAGAAAACTCAGGGGAAACTGCGCAAATGCAAAAATACTTTTTGATCACTTTTTATCCCAGTTTTTTGGGGAAGTGAAATTACCAAAAAAAGCCACAATTTTGGCGTTTAGAACGGTTTTCTTCCAGTGTTTGGCGCACGGCATAAATTATGTTATATTTTAATAGATCAGACTTTCACCAATGATGTTTAACTTTTTTTATTTGTAAAATGGCAAAAGGTGGTTATTTAAAAGTTTATTACTTTTTTTTTATAATTTTAAAACTTTTTTTTTCACTTTACTTATACAAGCAGCCCCCCTAGGATACTTGGTCACTAGGAGGTTTGACTGTTTGCACACCCTCCTGCATTATATAAATAATACCGAAGGGTGTACTAAGATAGCGGTTCTGAGGCAGGAAGTAGTAGAAGTGCTAACATGGCAGCTTTGAAAGACTTCAATAAACTTCCAGCTGTCATGGTAACTAAGCAACACACCGCGATTACGTGCAGCACCGTTCCTCATACATTTAGATGCAGCGGTTGCAATTGCCACAGCATCTGAGGGTTAAACACCAGGTCGGTTCTCATCCCTGCTCTTAGCGGCAGGTGTCAGCTGTAACAATGAGCCGGTCTCCCCAATGAGCCGACATCGCCTGTGAGTCCGCTCAATAGCTCCTTAGGCTATGTTCACACGGTGTATTTGCAGGGCGTAATTCCCCCCCGCAATTACGCCGTGTGCCGGGGGGCGGGGGGGGATGGGGGGACTGAGCAGGGGGCCGGCACTTCGCCGGCCCATAGACTTGAATTGCTAGCGGCGCGTATACGCCGCTAGAAAGTGACATGTCAATTATCTCCCCGCCCGGCGGATTCGCCGGGCGGGGAGAGGAGACGTAATCCATAGTTCTCTATGAGAACTGTGAATTACCGTAATGAATGGGACGTTTTCGGCCTGTAATAGGCGCACTCCGGCGCGTAATTACGGACCGAAATACGGCCCATTTTAAGCCGTGTGAACATGGCCTTACTCACATAATGACATATCCATACGTCCTGTCAGTAACGTACACAGGTGAGTAGAAGTCTGGACAGCGGGGCGGCTGAGGATATAGTGTCCCGGGGCCCTGTGTATCCTCCATGTCAGGGGCGGATGTGGATATAGTGTTTTTAGACTTTGCAAAGGCGTTTGACACTGTACCACATAAGCTTTTTTGGGTAAATTAGAATCCATTGGGTTAGAGATAACAGTGTGTAATTGGATTAAAAACTGGCTGCTGGATTGTACTCAGAGAGTGGTGGTAAATGACTCCTACTCTGAGTGGTCCCCGGTTATGAATGGTGGCCCGAGTGCTCAGTATTGGGTCCTCTTTTATTCAATGTATTTATTAATGATATAGTGAAGGGATCAATAGCACGGTTTCTATTTTTGCAGATGACACCAAGCTATGCAGGGTAGTGCAATCTATGGAAGATACTCATAAAGTGCAAGCAGACCTGGGCACACTGAGAGCTTGGGCAGCCACTTGGCAACTGAGGTTCAATGTGGATAAATGTAAGGTTCTGCATCTGGGTAGAAATAATCTGCAGCATCATATGTCCTAGAGGATGAAAAACTGGGAGAATCGCTTGTTGAGAAAGATCTGGGCGTTCTTGTAGATCATAGACTACAGAACAGCATGCAATGTCAATCAGCTGCCTCTAGGGCAAGTAAGATATTGCCATGTATTAAAAGAGGCCTGAACTTGTAGGATAAGGATGTAATTCTACCGCTGTATAAAGCATTGGTGCGACCTCACTTGGAATATGCTGTTCAGTTCTGGGCTCCAGTTTATAGAAAAGATGTAATGGAGCTAGAGAAAGTGCAAAGACGAGCAACCAAACTTATAAGGGGAATGGAGCATCTTAGTTATGAGGAGAGGTTAGAAGAATTGAACTTATTTAGTCTTGAGAAACGCCGGCTTTTGAGGGACATAATTATTTTAAATATATAAATGGTCCCTACAAAAAGGGAAAAATTATTTAATTTAAAGCCCCCTCAAAAGACAAAGGGACATTGCCTTCGGCAGGAGAAAAAAGGATTCAATCTCCAGAGGAGGAAAGCGTTCTTCACTATGAGAACTGTAAATCTGTGGAATAGCCGCCTGAGGAGCTGGACACAGCAGGAACAGTTGGGAGTTTCAATAAGTGCTTAGATATCTCCCTGAAACTGAAGAATATTAATATGTACTTAGCTATGTAAAATTATGGATCCTGGATGGGGGTGGTTCTGGGGTCAGATATAGGGTCTAAACTGGAGCAGGTTGGTTCTTGCCTTGTGGGTTTCAGGGCATTCACCAGTAGGGAGGCAGGGCTTGACATACTTGTCTATTTCCCTTCACCCACATCTTACCCACCCTTGTTTGAACTTGATGGACACGTGTCTTTTTTCAACCGTACTATGTAACTATCCAGTGCTTACCCTGTGAAATCACTCCTGTAATAGAGGATATACTGAGTTGGAGCCATTTCAGCAATAATCATCTCTTCACTATCAATATTGCAGCTTGAGGGACATTAGGGATTTTTTGAATCAATGCAAATCTATGGCATAAAAGCCTGCAGCTGTAGTTGTATCCACCATATGTTTAACAGTATCCCAATTTTTTGTGATTCACTGCACAACCAAATACTATGGCTAAATTTGTTATAGGAAGATGACACTTTGGACCGGCAGTTAGGTTATTGGGAGTATTGTGTTGTAGATGTATGTTGAGGCCATATATGGCATTATGCATTAATTTAACCCCTTAAAGGGGTTGTCTCACTGCATTAATTGATCTCACTTCAGTCCTGTTTTCGTGGTTTCCTTTTGAAGTCTGGGGCGTTTCCTGGCTTCCACGAGGCTGGAGTAGACGCCAGGTCTGTAGCTATAGCAACCAGCGCTGGCAGCCTATCAGGAGAGACAGAACAGGTCTGTAGCTATAGCGACCAGTGCTGGCAGCCTATCAGGAGAGATCAAACAGGTCTATAGCTATAGCGACCTGAGGAGCTGATGCAGCCCATACAAGAGTGGATATCTCAGAATAGGTAGGACACTGTTAATGGACACATATTGCAAAGTGACTTCTTTTTGCAAGATCTTTAACATAAAAAGCAGCAATCCTTGTAGTGAGACAACTCCTTTAATGATTAAACCTATTTAGTTTTTTTCCTTCCTGCCTTCTATGAACAATAACCTTTTTTATTTCTCGCTCTACACAGTCGCAGACAGGACCAAAAATGATGTCATTAACCATACCATGTGATCTACTGGGAAATCCACAAAAACATGCTATGTGGGGTGGAAGATGAAAAGTCATTGAGCCATTTTATTCGGTTCGATTCTGGTGATACCAAATTGGTAGAGTTTTCATTATGTTCTAGTACTTTTAAAAATTTGCGTCAAAATTTTTACATTTGCGTTGCAGCGCCATTTTCATTGACCAATAATTGTTTTGTTTTTAACCTATGGAACCTGATTGAGGTCTCCTTTTTTGCAGACCGAATTCAAGTCATGGTTCAGGATCAGAAAAGTGCCACAGTTGTCAGTGGGTTGTGTTTGGGATTGCAACTGAGTTATCCTACACAAGATCTGGACAACCCATTTAAAGAGGTTGCCTCACTACAAGGATTGCTGCTTTTTATGTTGAAGATCTTGCAAAAACAAATCACTTTGCAATATGTGTCCATTAACAGTGTCCTACCTATTCCTAGATATCCCCTCTTGTTTGGGCATCAGCTTCTCGCTATAGCTACAGACCTGTTCGATCTCTCCTGATAGGCTGCCAGTGCTGGTCGCTATAGCTACAGACCTGTTTGTTCTCTCCTGATAGGCTGCCAGCACTGGTCGCTATAGCTACAGACCTGGTGTCTTCAGCAGCTCATCACTGCAGGCCAGTAGAAGCCAGTAACCCCTCCTGAATTCAAAACTGAAACTGATAAGACAGGACTGAGGCAAGATGAATCGATGTAGCGAGACAACCCCTTTAAGGTTGCATCTGAAGCCTATGCTCGCAGGATAATCCTACATAAAATCCATTCAACTTTACATTCAAAAAGCACAAAATAAAGAGGTTAAAATGCAGAAAATCTTTATTGGAAAACTTGTTGACAAGCACAGTCATGTCTGCTGAGGTAACAGAAAGGTGACAAAAGCTTTAAGAGCAAACCACAACTCAGGGGGACGATAAATGTATTCCCCAGATACACAAGGAATTGTAAAGGCAGATCAGACTGGTAGTATCCATGAAGAGACATCTCAGATGCTCTCTCCCAGGGTGTGCTTGTCGAACAGGTACTCGCCCATGCCGTTCTGGGGCACCCCAAGGCGCTTCAGGTTGGTGATGTAGTCTCCAAGCTGCTTCATAGACTTTACCTGTTCTTCCAGATACTCGGATTCCAAGAAGTCACAGAACTGGAAGAGAAGTAGCGATCAGTTACTGATATGCAAGAACTACTACCCCCATTATGTCACATTCATACATTCAAGCTGTGGTTTAAACTGAATTAGAAATATATGGCTATTGTGATGTTAGGCAGCGATCCACATCAGACCTAGTTTTGTAGAGGCTCTTACCTGAGGGTCGACCTTGTCAGTGGCCAGCTTGTGAAGATCCAGAAGGGCCTGGTTGACCGTCTTCTCCAGCTGCAGAGCGGCCTGCATTGCCTCCAGGGAGTTGGCCCATTCATCACGCTCAGGTTTCTAGGAGGAAGAGATAAGGGTGATCACTTCATTGAATAAGAACTTTCTAATTGTCCTCTTGGAGAAATCACTTCAAGAAACATTGGCTATGTCCACATGGCATGGGTTTTGGTTGGATTTTCAAGCGTTTTTTAGATTTGAAAACCACCTGAAAACCGATTGTCATCCATTCACATACACTTTAATAAAAAACCCATCCAGTAGTGTACAATGAATGGATTTTCAGCCGAGTGGATTTTCACACTCTCAGCGAAAAACTCGGAACATGCAATCTTCCACCTGTTTATTTTTGGCGGTAAGTTTGCTATTCAATAGTTAACGGGGACGAGCGAATCAGCAAACCGCGAATGGAACTATCCCCAAAAACCATCAAAAGATGATAAACAAAATCATTGGTGCGACCTCACTTGGAATATGCTGTTCAGTTCTGGGCTCCAGTTTATAGAAAAGATGTAATGGAGCTAGAGAGAGTACAAAGACGAGCAACCAAACTAGTAAGGGAATGGAGCATCTTAGTTATGAGGAGAAGTTATTAGAATTTAACTTATTTAATCTTGAGAAAAGACGGCTCCGGGGGGACATGATTAATTTATATAAGTATATTGTATAAATGGTCCCTACAAAAAGTATGGGGAAAAATTATTTCAAGTAAAGCCCCCTCAAAAGGCAAGGGGACATTCCAGCTAGAGAAAAAAGGATTCAATTTCCAGAGGAGAAAAGCGTTCTTCACTGTAAGAAATGTGAATCTGTGGAGTAGCCGCCTGAGGAGCTGGTCACAGCAGGAACAGTTGGGAGTTTCAAGAAAGGCTTAGATACCTACCTGGAACTAAAGAATATTAATGCGTATGTAGCTATGTAAAATTCTGGATCCTGGCTGGTGGTGGCCTCGGGGTCAGAGATGGGGTCTCCCCTGGAGCAGATTGGTTCTTGCCTTGTGGGTTTCAGGGCATTCACCAGTGGGGAGGCTGGGCTTAAAATCCTTGTCTCCCTCCCTTCACCCACTTTTTCCCCACCCTTGGTTGAACTTGATGGACACGTGTCTTTTTTCAACCTTACTAACTATGTAACTATGTAGACCAGCATTTTGCCTGTGCTGTGTGGCCTTACCCATAGACATTCAGAGGCCTTGTGATTGGATTTTTATCCATGACAAACGTTCACTTAGTAGCCTCTGTTTTGGGTCTCTATTTTACAGGAGGACAATATAGACTATGTTCCACCATTGAGTGTTTTACAGATGAGTTCTGTATAGAAACATCTGAATGGAATTTACACGAGCTAAAGTCCCCTAGCATGGTCTCGATCATTGAAAGGGCTTGTCCACTCTACTGTTCTTTTCTGGTCTTGATTCCAATGAGACGTTGGGTTGACTAAAACGGTCACGTGCCAATGTGCCATTGGCTAACATCAGCGTTTGGAGCGCTTACTTCAGCGAGTGATACATATCCGCAGCAGCCAATCCAATGTCTCATTGGAATCAAGACCAGAAGAGAATAGTAGACCCACGAAGAGTGAGGACCTGGCAAAGCTGGAACCGAGGTTAGAGGAGAGGGGAGTATAACTTTATTTCCAATTGGAAGGAATGTTTACAATCAAAACTTTTTTTTGTTACTGCAGATCCCGTTTCAGGCTTCCAGTTTTGTTCTCCTGATCGAGAAGAAACCCAAGTCTCACCTTGATGTCCTGCAGGACAATGCGGCCCCCACGCTTGTTCTGATACTTCAGGAACTTCTCGGCATGCTCTCGCTCTTCATGACTCTGTTCCCTGAAGAACTTGGCCACATGATGAAGGGCGACGTCATCACGGTCGAAGTAGAAGGACTGAAAATAAGGAGACGAGAAATTTTAGTGTTAAGCAACATCCTTTGTTCTCTTTAAACACCTTTGAATCACAAACAATGTGCAGAATAAATTCCCCAGAAGGCGCTGAAGGCGAAAATCTGTGCTTATGAGCAGGAGCGTAGCTAGAATTCATAAGCCCCATAGCAGAATAAGCTGGGGGCCCCACCACCTAATGACAATAACATATAACAGCAGCATAAGTAGAAAACATTAAAGGAACAAATAATAGCGTCATAGATCAGAGAAGCCATATAGTAGTGCTGGAGAGCAGGAGGCCACCAACTACTTGTTCTCTATAAAAAGGAATATTGCTTTGCACCTTTAGTGGCCCCCTTAGCCTCTGGGCCCCATAGCAGTCACTATAACTGACATGGCTATAGTTCCGTCTATACTTATGAGTGAGATGAAACAGGTGTACATAAGAAAGTCTAGGAAGATAACTGGTCAGCTGCAAAGATTGGGAACAAGGAGTTAATGTTTGACTTGTGAGGTGCTGGTTTGCATGTTCATCTACTCTTTGCCATGAAGCCATGCAAAGGTGATCCTGAAGACCAGATCAGGGGTGCTTACAGCTGGACCTTGGTGTGTATGCACCCTGATGTCTATGTTAATGTTACTATGACTAGAAGGATTTTACCATAGTAAAGTCTGTCCAGTTCAAGCACTAGAGGCCACATGTATGAACCTGCTTAGGTCTAAAACTCACTTTTTTGCCCATAGTTTACTGTGGGCAAAAGAGTGAGGTTTAGACCTAAACGGTTGCATACATGTGGCCCCAGGTTCTTCGCCTCATCTTGCTGTACATGGCACCCTAACCTGTAGAGTTTAAATCCTCAGCCTGTGTTACCTGTCGTTATTTTTTATCTTAGCATGCATTGTTATGGAGCTACACGGGCATGAGGAGGTCTATAGGGAATAGAAGACAATGTGGAGGGTACTCACCATGGAGAGGTAGGTGTAGGAGGCATAGAGCTCCATGTTCACCATGCGGTTGATGGCAGCCTCGCAGTCGCGGTGGAAGTTCTGGCGCACCTGGGATTCCATTGCGGCTTCCTGGTGGTTTTGGTGGCGCAAAAAGGTCACAAAAAAGTTTCAATGCAGAAATAGAAGAGGTTGGAGGAAGGAGCGGAGGACTCGGAGAGGGTTCCGTTCAATCACTGTTGAAGCAAGAACTCTGCTCAGAGTCAGGGACGGTCTGATCTCTGCACAATAGAGCTCAGTATTTATAGCCAGGAGTCAGGGGGAATGTCTGCACTTACATCATCTGGATGGAGCCAATGGTGTGGGGACCTGCTGCAGCCGACCACAGCAAGATGACGGGGAGCTTCCTCCCTGTTAGGTAATGTCACTGATACCGAGGTATAGAATATGACATAACCAGGGTCACCTTACACAGAGCCAGGGAAAAGGGTTTTTTTTATTTGATTTAATTGACTATTACTTATAAACACTTTATAATGGATCCTCCATGAAGTTACTTCTACGCTGGAATCACACACGCAGTTATTGATGCAAGGAGCGAATTCAAAAGCAATTGAAATTTTTAAAGGTGGACTTAGACTTCCACCTGCTGGATATGCTGCTGTCTCTGGCTCAGAAATCACCATCAGGAGTTACATGTGGGTTCACAAAGATCATAGAAAATGACATGAAGAGCAATCCCCAATATATCATTATTGTTATTATTGTATTACTTCCTATTAGTGTTGCTGGGAATTTCAGATCAGCAGCTGAGACGGCTGTTTTTATAAATTAGCTTCTAGTCAAAAAATGGAGCAATTGTGTTTTTTTTTTCCATGTTCCAACTTACAAACAGTTATTTTTTAGATTTCCCAGTACAGTCAAAGGTACAATTAGAAAGTACATCTTGTCCTGCAAAGAATAAGCTCTCGCACGTCTATGTAGATGGAAAAGTAAAAATGTTATGGCTCCTGGAAGGTGAAAACAAAAAAAAAACAAAAAACACGAAAATTGCTGTGGCCTTAGAGGGTTAATCATAGGCGTAATTATAGCCATAGCAGACATAGGCATAGGGCTGGTGAGGGGCCCCAATCAGATCCAAGAAGTGCATGGTTTTTGGTGGAAATGGATAGTTGGTGGCTTTCTACTCTACTGTGTGGGTTCTCTGATATGTGGCGGTATTATTTATACCATTCATAATTGCCACTTATGCTATTGATTTAGTTTTCTATCACAGGCATTATGGGAAAGGAGCTGAGAAGCTCAAGCGCCCTCTGTTGGATGTAACAAATCCTCAATTTGCTTTTGACCCACTGAGTCTTTAAAAAACAAAAGGGATATTAACCAAGCCAGTATCGCCCATCTGCATACAGCTGTTTTGGGGGTTTGGCCTTCATCGACGCAGAGCAGAGTGATATTGGCTGGCTGTGTGGGAGGCAATGAGTGGCTCAAAAAGGGCAATATCTCTCCTTGAGGATTTGTTACATCCAATAGAGGGTGCTTGAGCTTCTCAGCTTCTTTCCCATAATCCCTTGTGATATGCAGATGCTTTGTGGAGTGCAAATGGCAATTTCAAATCTCCACACGCCAATATGGTGCTCTCTCCAAGGAGAGAGATTCCCCTTTCTTAGTTTTCTATCATAAGGGGTGGCCCCTCCCCCAATCTTATTTTGCCCCCCACCCCTATCTTATTTTGTTAGGGGACCCTATAAGTTCTAGGTACACCCCTGGGGTTAATATACTGTATGTTCATACAACAAGAAAACACATATTTTAGGGGTACAGTATCACAGTAAATGTGATTCTCACCCCACACTATCATATATGTGCGATTGAGTGTGCGCAGCATATTTTTGATGCACATTTTTGTGCATAAAAAGACGCATGAAAAATGCACCTCTACTGTCCCACTGTTTTCAGTAATCCACAGTGTGAATTGTGGCGCATGTTTCCATTGAAATCAATAGGACAGTGCAGTTGTGTTTTTAATCTGGAACTTTGTGAACTGCGGCACTTTTTTACAGAGGCCTATTCCAAATCTGCATCGGTTGAAAAAAAAAAACATGGGCGACATCTATAAATTCGCCTTCGCCATGTTTTTACCATATACTGTATTGCCGGCTCTATAGATGAACAGCCATACGGCCAAACTGGGCGCAATGTGAAAACACATTTTAATGCGCCAAAGTTTGGTGCAAAACTGCCATACAATGTTTGGCGCATAACACTTTCATTCATACCGTTGTATTAGACCTGGTGTGGAAGCGCCAAGTTACAAAAATGCTGCATGCACTTCAAAGATGTCGCCCCATATCTTACTGTCAATTATGTACAGATTTTCTGCATGGAAACAGTAATGGGAGCCAGGACTCAGACCTGTGTGAGTAAAGAAGTGAAATATGTGGCAGTAATCCAAGGTTGTCCCTCAGATTTTTGCTGCATATTACCCAGCATATTTCTCCAGAGGGAATATCCGTTGTGTGCATCCACTGAACCGTCCTGTGTAATTGCAGCTGTTGCAGCCTCACGTGATATTTTGCTCTCATCTTAGCAGAGGAAAACATTGTGGGACAGTATCAGGATTCTTTGCACACAACCGATGAGGCAATAATTAGGAATTTTCTGCTATCAGACCATGACTCAGCAGAGTGGTCACCGGACGCCCAAGCAGCGGGGGGGTGTTTTTTTGGGGGGGGGGGGGGGGGGGGGGGGGGGAGGATTATGCACACAACGATGAGGAATGGAATTTTGCACAGAATACAGCAGGGTGTGACCCGGGGAATACAGGGGGGGGAGCTAGAATACAGGCAGGGGGCACGGAGAATACAGGAGGGGGTGACGGAGAATACAGGAGGGGGTGACAGAGAATACAGGAGGGGGTGACGGAGAATACAGGAGGGGGTGACGGAGAATACAGGAGGGGGTGACGGAGAATACAGGAGGGGGTGACGGAGAATACAGCAGGGGGTGACGGAGAATACAGGAGGGGGTGACAGAGAATACAGGAGGGGTGACAGAGAATACAGGAGGGGGTGACGGAGAATACAGGAGGGGGTGACGGAGAATACAGGAGGGGGTGACGGAGAATACAGGAGGGGGTGACGTGTGCTGCTTGTCATGGAAACTCTGCAGATTAGACCGGAAAAGAGGCGTCAGGTCACTGCACTGGAAATACAGCCTCCTCCTGACCACAGGAAATACCACTGCTCTAATTGTATCTACCCTGTTTACTCGAAAATAAGACAGTGTCTTATATTAATTTTTGCTCCTGAAAACACACTAGGTCTTATTTTCAGGGGAGGTCTTATTTTTCCATGAACAAGAATTCAGATTTAGTGTTGAACAAAAATCCACTGTTACGAATGGCACCGGGCGCATTTGCAAACCCTGTGTGTGCCCCGACACCGGGGGCGAGTGGCGCCGCGGTCCGTGTATCGGGCTGCGGGCGCACTTGCTCCCCTATGCATCTATACTCACCCAGCCGCGCTCCTGTTCGTCCGCATCCTCATTTGGGTCGGTGCACGTGTCCCCGTTCCTTAGGGAGCGCTTGTGCCGTCTCTTTGAAATTTAAAGGGCCAGCGCGCCGGTAATTGGCTAATTGCCGGGAGCTGTCCTTATATATCCCAGTCACTTCCGTCCATTCCCCGCTGGATCTTTAGTGCTGTATGCCTCTTGAGAAAGCGTTCCTTTTCCTCGTTCCTGATCTCTGTTTACCGACCTCAAACCTTTGCCGCCTGTCCTGACCTGTCTGCCCGGCCCTGACTACGAGTTTGCCCGACGTTTTGGTACCACGCTGCACCTCGGCTGCCTCCGCAAGCTTGCCACGTCATGGATAGCGACCTGGTGGAATCCTCTGGTGAACACCGGGACCCGCTTAGACTCCGCTCCCTGGCGTGGCCTGTACCACCGCTTGCGGCGGTCCAGAGGATCCACTACCCGCTCATCCGTTACATCCACATTTATTAATCTACTGTAGTCCTGTCATCATAAACTCAAAAAAAAACCACCAAACCTGACTTCCACAAGAATTTTTTGTGACTCCTTTCCCAAAGTTAAAAATCTAGGGTACTTTACCAACCCCGGGTTTTTATAAACAAAAAGCAACTTTATTTAAAGACAATCTTCTTTTAAAAAAATCATCATCAAACCTCCAACCCCTCTTTTCGTGGTAAATTTCTTGGACTCCCATTTTTTTTAGAATCATTGGCCCCAATCTCTCGGGTCTAGCAATAGCACTTTCCGGAAGACACCTTTTTCCGGTAGTTTCCCCAAAAAAAGGGGTAAAACCTATAAAAAGACGCTCCAGAATTTTATGGGTGGGGAGAGCTGTACGTGACTTCCCAATGTCCTTATTTTCAGGGAGGCCTAATATTTCTAAAGCTTCAAAAAAATTGCACTGTCTTTTTTTTGGGAATGTTTTTATTTTTGGGGAAACAGGGTAGGTCAGGCCGTGATCGATAAATTCTCAGTAAATACTTGTTCTTCAGTCATTATCTGCTCAAGTTCTGTCCGCCATGACAGCGGCATTTATACAGTCACTATGTAGGTATATACTGTATAGATATAGCAGCTATTATGGGGATGAGGGTTCCACTGAGCTTCTGTAACGATTGGCCTACCGTAACGGCAGGCCAGAGATGTGGGTCCACTGGACCACTGTAAGTGGTGATATAAGCACAACACTACCAGGTCGCTACCCCTGATTACTTCTTGGGGCAGCCGAGCTCAGCGTATACAAAAATGTGAACAAACTTTTAGTCGGGGGACAGACAAAGGTCAGGACAGGCGGCAAAGGTTTGTTGTCAAGGGCAGGGGCTCACGGTATGGTACACAGAATTAACTAAAACAAAGGGAACCCTTCCCTCAAAGCCATCGGGGAAACAAGGGAAGGATAGGGAAAATTTAAAAAGGGTCACACCCCTGAAGCAATCACCGACACCTTGGGCCCCTTTAAAAATTTACTGAGGGGCCCCGCGGGGGGCGACAGGGGTGAGGTGAGACAGGGCAGGCTGAAGTGTAGGGGCCACTCGCAGCAGCATACAGGGAAACCCAAATTTCAGTACCCGGGCCTCCCCCTCTTTTCAGCCTGCAAAAAAACCTAAGGGGATGTTCACACGGCTTATTTTGGGCGTGGTTTTGGACGAGTTTTTTGATGTTTTTGCTTTCCCAAAAACCCCGCCAAAAAATGCTTTTCAGAGAGTTTTAGAGGCCGTTTTTCTCGGGGAGGTTTTGAGAGGTTTTTGACCCAGTTTTTACCATACAAATTAAAAGCCAGGACAAAAACCCGGGGCCCAAAGCACGCTTCAAGAATTTTTCATGACACCCTTTTTTTTCAGCGCACCAAAGAAGCATGTAAAAACCTTGTCGGTTTTGAATACAATAGAGTTTACATAGGAATCAATAAAGAACTTTGGGGGTTTTTTAAGCGTTTTTTTATAAGGTTTTGGGCGAGGAAACGCTCCGAAAACCTCATCCAAAAGCACGTCGAAATAAGCCATGTGAACATGGTCTAACTAAAAGACCCCGATCCTGGATGTTATCCTCCAGCTCTCAGGACCTTTCTTCAGGCCCAAACCTCTTCCAGTAGACCAAAAACAATTATTTTTCCCTAACCATCTTCATGGCCAAGAGCTCCTGAGCCTGACAGACATTGGTGGAATCAGCTACGGGAGACGGGGAACGTCCTTTCGTGAAAACCGGTTAAGGATGACCGGTTTCAGCAAGGAGACATGGAAGGAGTTCAGGATGCACATAGTGGTAGGGAGCCGAAGTTTGAAGCCAACAGGGTTAATGCGTCTAAGAACTTCAAAAGGACCCAGAAACCAGAGACCCAGCTTGTAGCTGAGGATTTTCAGGTGGATATACTAGGCAGACAGCCATACCCGTTTCTCCCAGAGCAAAGAATGGAGGGGGTCTTTTTTTCATATGGCCTGAGGCCTGTTGTAGAGACTGGCGTGTCTTCTTCTATATGGAGGATAGGTCACGGACCAGATGGTCCACCACAGGAACATCAGAACAAGCAGAGGGCAGCGGAAAGGGTGGACGAGGGTGCTGTCCGAAGACAATGAAGAAAGGAGATGCCTCAGCAGAGTCTGATTTTAGAAAATAATAAGAAAATATTGCCAATGGCAACAGGCTGGACCAATCATCCTGTCATGCTGACACAAAGTGGTAGAGTGAACAACGTACAAAAGTGAAAAAAATTTTTTTTAAAAACCGGTGCCGTATAGGGGTTTCACAAAGGCAAAAGTCCAATATTTTTTTTGGAGTCCCCCAACTTTTTGTGCAAACTCCTATCAAGCGACTATCCCTCTGATAGGGGTTCCCAGAAAGATTGGGACTCCAAAAGAAATTTTTGGAAATGCCTTTGTGAAACCCTATACGGCACCAGGTTTTTAAAAAAAAAAAAATTTCACATTTTTGATACGTTTTTTCACTTGCCAAATATGTGGATAAAAGTAAAGTTTATTTTAAACTGCTTCAGGCTCTTGAAGAAATCTTTTTCTATGGGCTGATATATGGGTTTGCAGAAAGATTCCCATACCAAGACGCCAAACCGGGGGACCGTTTAAAGTACATAACACGCTTAATTGTTGAAAACAAAGTGTAAGGTTAGTACCCCGGACTTTTGGGTTTAAATCTTTCCATTGAGAACAGAGGCCCCCAAAAAGCTTGGGAACAAACTGACCCTCCGGTCCGAACCAAGCCCGCAGGGTAAGTGGACATTTTAGAAAACCGGTCAGTAAAACCCCCCAAATACATATTTTCCGGGAAAGGGAGGTAGATTTTCGTATTCCAGGGTGTCTGGCAACTCGAGAGCAATGGCCCTCCTTTTCCGGAGCGCAGGGCGCACGTACCCAGGGGTGCACGTTGGAGGTCTATGGGACTGGGAGATCAACATTTTGGGGGTTTCAATGTCCGAGGAGTACCTCTTTTCCAACAATGCTAAAGGGCATCACCCTTTATATTCTTTTCTGCGGAAGAATAATGACGAAATTGAATCAGGAGAAAAATAGGGACCACCTGGCTTGCCGTGGATTTAGACGTGGAGCTGTCTGAAGCTAGAGGAGATTATTGTGGTCGGTAAAGATATTTACCGGATAACAAGCTCCCTCCAGAGGTGGCGTCATTCCTCCAAGGCAAGCTTGATGGCTAATATTTCCCAATCCCCGATGGTGTAGTTCTTTTCAGAGAAAGAAAACATTTTGGAAAACAAACTGCAGGTCCGGGTCTTGCCTTTTGCGTCTTTTTGAGAGAGGACTGCCCAAACCCCAATGTAAGAGGTATCAGCTTACAGGTGCAGGCGAAGGCTGATTTTAATTTAGAGAAGACTTTTTTGGCAGCTGGTGGCCATAGCTTACGGTTGCCTTGCTTCTTGGTGAGTGCCACAACCAGTGCCACCAACGGTGAGAAATGTGGGATGAACTGCATGTAATAATTGGTGAACTCTAGGAAACGCTGTATGGCCCGGAGACCAACGGGTCGCGGCCACTGCAGCACGGCGCACAGTTTAGCAGGGTCCATCTGCAGACCCTTGTCCGAGATGATAAGTCCGAGAAATGGGAGGCTGGTCTGGTGGAAGAGGCACTTCTCCTGCTTGGCATAGAGGTGATTATTTCACAAACGCCTCAGAACCTAGTGCACATGGAACTGGTGGGACTCCAGATTGGGTGAGAAAACCAGGATGTCATCCAGAAAGACAATTACACAGGTATGCAAGAGATCTCTGAATATGTCTTTGACAGTTGAAGAGTTCAGTAATTAACGGTACTTAATACTGGTTTTTAATAGTAATTTTGTTGAGTCTGTGGTAATTGATGCAAGGGTGCAGCGAACTGTCTTTCTTCTCAGCCAAGGAGAATCCAGCACCAGCTCGAGAGGTAGACTTGCATATGAAGCTCTTCTACAGATTTTCTTGGATGTAGGCCGACATGGCCTGAGTCTCTGGTACAGACAGCGGGTAGACCCTACCCCAGGGAAGACTAGTCCCGGACAGTAGGTCTACAGGACAATCATAAGCGCAATGAGAAGGAAGAGTCTCTGCCTGCTTTTCAGAGAAGACGTCCCCGATGTCTTGATACTGCGCCGGCAGACTCGGCAGAGGTTAGGGAGACAACACCGGAAAAGTGGGGCACACCAGGGGAGTGGCAACTAAACAGCAAGACTGGCAGTCCTGTCCACAATGCATAACTTCACCTGTCTTCAATTTGAGCATAGGGACATGGCATTGCAGCCACAGAAGACGCAGGAGAATTGTTGAGAAAGAAGGGGGTAACACGAAAAATGCAATCTTCTCTTTATGTAAGTCTTCCACTTGAAGGGACACTGGTACAGTCCGAAAGTGGATAGAATCACTCAGTAGTTCACTGCTAACAGACGAGATGACCAGAGGAGGGTCTAAGTGGACCACCGGGAGGTGATACTTAGTCACCAAGGTAGCATGCATAAAATTCCCGGCTGATCCTGAATCCAGAAAAGCGGCAACTTGGAACGAGATTCCAGAAGTGGTTGTGGTCTGAACCGGAAAGGTCAGGAGGTGGATCCACTGGACCTCCACAAGCGATGGCGTAAGCCCACACCAGGGAGTGGAATCTAAGTAGGTCCCGGTATTCACCAGAGCCCGCCGCAAAGCGGGATGGTCTTGCTGCGGCGGGAGTCTACCAGGTCACTTCCACTGGCGGGGCTTGCCTGCGGTGGCGGCCAAGGGTAGGCAAGGTACGGAATCGGCAAGCAGGCTCGTAGTCGGGGACAGGCAGGAGGTCAGGACAGACGGCTCTGGTTCGTAACGTAGACAGGCAGAAGGTCAGGGCTGGCAGCAAGGTTTGTGGTCGGTAAACGTAGGCTCGAGGTTCGGTACACGGATAGGCAGACTAGACAATTCTGGAAAGGCTTTCTCCAACAGGAATACACCAAGGATCCGGCGAGGGCCGCCAAGAAGAGGCCGGACTTAAATAGGAGCAGTGCCCGGCAATGACCAATTACCGGCGCACTGCCCCTTTAAATTTCAAACTGCCGGCACACGCGCGCCCTAGGGGCGGAGCTACGCACCGGGAGACGGAGACAAGCTGAGCAGGAGCGTGGCCGGGTAAGTGAACGCCGACGGGGACGGGAGGGTGAGCGGATCCCAAACCCGACGTGCGGGATGGGGCTCCGCTTGGTGTAGGAGCACGGGCGCGCCTGCGACCCGGGACAGTGGTCGCAGGACGTCCGTGACGTACCCCCCCCCCTTGGCCCCATCTATGGGCCCCCTCTCTTACTGGATATGGAGAAATCTCTGGATGAGGCTGCGTTTCAAGATATTCTCCTCCGGCACCCAAGACCTCTCTTTCAGGACCGAACCCCTTCCAGTCCACTAAAAAGAATCTCTTTCCTCTAGTTCTCCTCATGCCCAGACTCTCTTTGACCTCACAGACATTGGGCGCATCAGCCCCAGACGGAGGAGGAACATCCTTTCTGGGAAAAGCTACTTGAGGACCAGGGTTTTCAGTAAGGAGACATGAAACGAGTGGGAATTCTCATATAGGAGGGAGCCGGAGTTTGTAGGAACCCGCGTGTTGATGCTGCTGAAAGACCTCAAAGGTCCCAGAAACGGGGTCCCATTTGTGAGAAGGCCATCTTAGAGGCGACATTATCTTAAGCCGAGGGCAAACCACCTGTCACCTGGGAGAAAACCGAGGAGGGATTGCTTCTTTTGTCCGCTTGATCCCATCATGCAGCTCAGAAGCGCGGAGCAGAGACTGACGGGTCTGGGCCCAGATCGGCCTTCATGTCTTGAACCCATTGCGTACCGCCGCCGGAAACCTCAGAGGAAATTGCCAGAGGGAGAGGAGGCGGGGATGCAGCCATACACAATGTAGAAGGGGGAGACCCCCGCGGACATCAGACTCCAGGAGTAATAAGATAACTCCCGCCCAAGTCAGCAAGTTGGACCAATCGTCTTGATGCGTCGATAAGAAAAGTCGAAGGTAACATCCCAAGACCTAGTTGACCCTCTCCACCTGGCCGTTCGTCGTGGGTGGGTAGCAAGAAGAGAAGTCGAGCTGTCACCTGAAGATGTTTTACACAGGGCTCGCCAAAACCTGGAAACAACTGAACTCCCCGGACTCCGAGACGAAGTTGCAGAGGGGGAGTCCATGAAGAACGGAACACATGAAGGAAAAAATAGCTCCGCCAGAAACGGGAGGCAGTCGTTCAGCCTGTCAACGGTGACCGAATGTCGCCATCTTGAGAAGCATCAGTGATCACTCCAAATGAAGGTGTTGCCAGAAGACGGATGGAAGATCAGTTATGAAAGTCCATGAAAAGTTTGTCCAAGGTTGAGTTGGGATGGGTAGTGGCGTATAAGGCTGCCAGCTGTGGCGAGGCGTCATGTAGCGGGCTCAGGAGTCACAAGACCGAAACAAAGTCCTTAACATCCTTTTCAGGTTCATGCCACCAATAGAACCGGATACAACAGGAATGGAAGGGTTACTTCGGGCGCCGGGATAACCGGCTACCAATGATCAATGTCACGCATTTTTAAGATACGTCTGCGAGAGCAGTGGCGCACATAATTCCTTCTCCAGGAGGAACCTCTGGAGGTCCATCATGAAGCTGCCGAGTTAAGACGTTCTGGAGGAATTATGTGTATCCAGTATAGTACTTCACCCACCAACGTCGGAGGCACGGAGAGGGCGTCAGCTCACACATTCTTCTCTGCAGCCTGAAGTGGATCTGAGGAAATCGAAGCCCGGAGAAAAGAGCGACCACCAAGCCTGGCGTGGGTAAAGTCGCTGAGCCCGACGAAGATATTGGAGGTTTTGTGGTCGCGAGTATATACGGAGTGGGGAAACCGGGCACCTCCACAGATAACGCTCACTCCTCCAGGCCATTTTTTATGCCAGTACTCCCGACGGCCAAATCTTAGTAATTCCCCTCGGCCGAACGTATAACATGTCTATTGAAAAGAAGCCGCACAATACAGTCTTAACAGCGTCGGCCCTTTTTGGCGTAAAACTCTCCGGCTCCCACTGACTAGGGCATCCACTTCTCAGCATGAAGGGTTTCGCGGGATCCCGGACGTCAAGATAGATGCGTAGAGAAGTGCAGACTTGGAGCTTGAAAGAACCTCTTACTTCGGCCTCGACGGGCCATTGCGTGGATTGGCTTGTTCTTGTAGAGGCCACTATCAAAGCCACCAGCGTATATGAATTGAGGGATGAATAGGCGATAGTAGTTGCAGAAGCCCAAGACGCTCTGTAATAGACCCTGTAATACGACTGGGCATGGCCCACTGCAACACGGCTGACAGTTTTACAGTTCCATCCTAGGCCTTGGACAAAATGATGTAACCAGAAAACGGAGGCCTAGTCAGATGGAAGAGACACTTCCCAAGCATGGCATACAAGATGGTTCTCCCGGAGACGCTTTCAACACTTACGAACATTGCTGCGGTGGGCTCTCGAGTCAGAGTTTACACAGATGTCACAAGATAAACCACCACACAGGTGTAGAGGAGGTCTCTGAAGGCGTCATTCACGAGCTTCTGAAAGAAGGCAGGCGCATTGCATAGGCCAAAGGGCTTCACCATGTACTCAAAGTGCCCATCCCTGGTGTTGCAAGCCGATCTTCTATTCATTCGCCCTTGCGATTCGGACCAAGTTGTAGGCCCCTCTCAATCCCAACTTGGAGAAGATCTTTGCGCCCTGCAGGCGGTCAAACATTTCGTGATCAACGGCAATGGCTAACGGTTTTTCACCGTGATCTTGTTCAGCCAACCCCGGTAGTCTATGCAGGGCGTAAGGTAACCGTCCTTCTTCTTGCACCAAAAAGAACCCCTCCTCCGCGGGAGACGAGGACTTTTGGATGAACCCTCCCTGAGATTCTTTCTGAAGGTACTCGACATGGCTGGGTCTACCGGAACCGACAGTGGGTAGACCCACCCCGAGGAGGACTGGTCCCCTGCAATAAGCTCGATCTGGTTCGGAGAAAGCACTCGTAAGGACGAAGCGGAGGAAGACTCCTCGGCTTGACTCTCGGAGAACACATCGGCTACTAACCAGATATTCGGGCGTCAGCCCGGGCAACGGCTCCAGAAAGGGGTCGACGAGAGCAGGAAAGCACCGGGCAGTTGCACACCAACAACGCCCCGACAGTTGGACCCAACGAAACACCTCTCCAGAAATTCCAGCTCCAGAATAGGAGAGTGGAGCGCCAGCCAAGAGTCCGAGGCAGACCGCCGACGAGAGCGAGGCAACACATAGAAGGAGATCATCTTCATTATGCAAGCTCCCCCACGTGGAAGGACAAATGCTGGTGACAAACTGGGATTTGTCGCTAAGCAGCTCCCCGTCAGACAGGAGAAATGACAAGCTTTTTCTCAAGCGGACCAGCCGTAAGCCGAGACTGCTTCACTAGAGACTGGTTGATGAAGTTCCGGCTGAACCCTGAATCCAGAAAAGCCGAACCTGGAACGAGGGACCAGTCTCCTGGACACGACCTGCACTGGCCATCACAGACGTGGAGAGGAGATTTTGCACCCTAGGAATGCTTCTCCCACGATCTAGTTCTGGAGTTATCCCGCCGGCATGGGGCGGCTGGACAGTTCCTCCTCCGGTAATCTCCCCCCCCCTGGGCTGCCACAGTAGAGGCACAAGTTCCTTTGCCGACGGCTGGACAACTACTCTTTCTCATCAGATACGAGCCGATAAATCTGCATGGGCTCTCGTGGCGTGTAGCGGCTTGGCAGAGGCCTCTGTGGAACACCGTTGCCAGGCGTGGAAACCGGGCGAGTTTGGGCCTTACTGATGCTCTTGGCCGAAGTTCCTCCTCCCTTTCAATGAAGCGTTGTCGATGCGGTAGCTAACCGGATCAGGTATCACTGAGAGAAGACGGGAGGTCCTCTAGCGGCCACGACTCCCTTAACTCGGCTTGATAGCCCTTTCATGAAGGTAAGGCACAGAGCGGCGCCTCATTCCATGACAGTTTCAGAGCAGAGTGCGGAATTGCACCGGTAGTCTCCCACAGACAGATCCCCCCTGCGTAGGTTTAGGAGGACCTGTCTCAGCGGAGGATTCACGAGGTGGTTCCTCGAAAGACATTGCGGAACTCAGCTGAGGAACGACTGAAGATCCGCCGTCACTGGATCGTTCCTGACCCACAGAGGTGTAACCCAAGCGGCAGGGCCTTCCCGGAGAGGAGGGTGGACCAGACGAAAGCCACTTTTCGTCATGTTTCGGACAGAACTGATTTGCCATCAGCACCACGTGTGCATATAGCATTGGTGAATAACCCCTCTGCAGGAGTTTCAAGTCTCCGTCGAAACTTCGATGGAGCGACAGCCGAACTTGGGACCACCTCAGAGCCACAGGAACCGTAGAGGCAGGGACAACCACTGAGATGGCGAGGGTTTGGCTGCTGCTCTGGACGGTGAAGAGCTGCTGCACCATGGAGGAGAGTTTGCTCGAGCTGCTGCGCTTGTAGCGCGATCTGTTGCGATTGCTTGACCACGACGTGGATGATGTTGCTACGCTTGGTAAGGGCACCTGGCGGGATCCATGGCCGGATACTACTGTTAACGGTCTGGAGGTGGATCCACCTGGACCACCGGCCATTCAATGGCGTAAGCCCACACCAGGGCAGTGGAATCTAAGTATGTCCCGTAATTCACCAAGCCCGCCACCCCAAGCCAAAGCGGGATGGGTCCTTGCTGCGCGGAGTCCTATCAGTCAACTTCCACTGGCGGGCTTTGCACTGCGGCTGACGGCCAGGGGTATGCTATGGTACGGAATAGGCAAGCATGCCCTCGTAGTCGGGGAACAGGCAGGAGGTCAGGACAGCGGCTCTGTGTTCTTAACGTAGACAGGCAAAGGTCAGGCTGGCGGCAGTTCGTTGGTCGGTAAATGTACTTAGGTTCGGTAGACCACAACGATAGGCAGACTAAGACAATTCTGGAAAGGCTTTCTCCAACAGGAATACACAAGGATCCGCGAGGCCGCCAAGAAGATGCCGGACGAAAATAGGAGCAGTGCCTGGACCCGGCAATGACCAATTACCGGCGTACTGCCCCTATAAATTTCAAACTGACGAGCGCGCATGAGCCCAAGGGGCGAGCTATAAATGATCCAGGTATAACGGAGCAGGCAGAGCAGGAACTCGGGTAAGTGCACTCCGACGGGACGTGGAAGGGTGAGCGGACCACGAACCCAACCGTACGGGACGGGCTCTGCATGGTGTAAGGAGCACGACGCGCCTCGCGACCCGGGACAGAGGTCGCAGGAGCGTCCGTAACAGCGCTCTCTGGCTACGAGTAATCAAGGTTTGCCGCGTTTCACGGATAATGGCGGTCAGTGCGGCAACCTGTTTATGCCAACTATTTTTAAGGGGTCGGATACAGGTTTAAAGGAAGAACATTAAATTGCATTATTAACTTAATAAAATGAAGATACATAATCCCATAAAAACTAAAAGAAGAATATGTGATATTGCGTACACTTTTGCATAATATAATTACAAAGATTAAAAACTTACATTACACCTCTATCCAGGTCAAAGCCTTAATAAAGGAATCTTATATCCTTCATCTATCTGGCATCAGCTGGGAGAAGTGGGCCAGCGAAGATAGAGAGAATCCCTGAGATCAACACCGCGTCACAGGTATATGCTTCATCTATCTGGCATCAGCTGTCAAAAATGAACAGCGAAGATAGAGAGAATTCATCACTATGGCAGTGGGGCGTCCTCCGTATAGCCTACAGGTCCAGATACTTCTTAACTTCGCAGTAAACTTTTCCAGCTTATATCTCATTTGAAAACAAAAGCCTGCGTAACCAATTGTTACACAAACTAACAGATCGGTATTTTTCCAGTATAAGTCTCCCCCCCTCCTCCGAATGGCCAGTTCTTCAGAGGTTAACCTGGCACTGGAAAAATCCATCCCGGATGTTGAACACTCCTGGTAATAAGCCATGAACACCTGCATTCCCATGATTTCTCCCTAAACATCGCTGGGTGGTATTATTCTCACTAACATGGATCTATGTCTACGTGGTACAGCGTTCCCACAACAAAACTATGCGAGCAACACTGATGACAGATCTATGTGTACAGGACTATATGACAATATGCATTTTTCCACTAAACTTACCGGGGTTTTGGGGAATTTTAAAGGCTGAAGACAGCTATTACCATCTAATATTCTAAAAAAATCGCAAAGGACCCAAATGGTCAATTAAAAACTTTCCCCCCCAAACCCCCAAATTCCAGGGCTGGCACAGTAAGACAGGCCCCCCACGCGGGAAAGATAATTTTCCCAACAGGGGCTAAAACCATCCATCCCTTTTGGTGGTGGCTAAAAGGGAGGCATGGGGGCCATGAAACCCGGCAAAACAGTAGATGAGGGAAAACCCGGTTCCCAAATTTGACAAAGCCCTCCGTCCGTAAGTCAAAACGAGTGCAAAAGGGAAATCCCCCCTCAGGAAAACGGGGGCCGGGGCGGGAAGTGCCTTTTACGGCGGAAAGGGCCCTTTTTAAACATGGCCTCATTCCGGACAAAGTGCGTAATCCCCTTTACGAAGATTTCCCTTCCGCGGGTTAAAAAATGTCGGGCTTTTTTTCCTCTAAAAAAGCTGCAGCATTCCTGCAGAAACATAGCGAGATTGGCTGTGACCGGGTCATCTCTGTCCCAGAGGGGAGTAGCCCAGGCCAGGGCTTTTCCAAGGAAGGACCATAAGGCCACCTTGGCCCTTTTCAGTCGAGAAGACTCATTATTTTTCTTTGGCATGAACACGGTGATGAAGCCCTTGGGCGGGCCATATTTTTCCCATCAAATTTCTGGCTAAAAAAAACGGAGTTTGGGGGGCCAATGGAAACCAGGGAGCTGCTGCCACAGAGGACCCCCGGCCCCCCTGCGTGGGGGTGAGGAGCTCTGGTCAGGGCCCCGGGGTTTGGGCCCCCCGGAATCGGGGATCCCCTTTGGGGGCCCGGGGTCTGAACAGCAGGTTTTAGGCAACTGAACCATAGGGCTGAAGTGGGCAGCGCCGCGATGAAGTGACTTCATCGTGCCGCTGCCTCTCCTCGGTCGCACAACCGTCACTCTACATAGGCTGTGCGGCCGAGTAGCAACACTGAGGAAGTGTAAAAAGCATTGGCCCTCCAAAGGCTGTTTTTTCTCTTACACACGACCCTTTTTTTCACCTGGTTGTTTCAACATGAGAAGGTGAGAGGGCCCCTCAAAAATTTTTTTTTTGTTTGTTATTCTATTGAAAGTTTTACTGTAAAAAAAGGGCGCCTATTTTCTTTTTCCCAGCCCCCACCCCCTTTTCTTTTTTCCTGTGTCCTTTTATTTTGAGTTTAAAAGAAGGAAAGAATCTACGTGCAGCAGATTTGTTGCAGAATTTCCAGAGTGTCCTATTCATTTGAATGCAGAAATTGACACACATGCTGAAGAAACAATCCCGCTGACTTGTATAAAATGGATTTTTCCATTGCATAGATTCCTGCAACAAATCTGTAGTGTGTAAATTCAACCCAAGAGAATAATTAAGACTTTGGAGATGTGCCTTTGTCAATGACATTAATTTGCAAAACTGTTTAAGTGTTGCATTATTACCCAGTAGGCAAACATGGAACATTTCAAGATTGTAGACTACTATCATAGGACTTTCATCTTTTCCACTCTTTATAGAGTTAATCTAATCTCCTATCTTTGAGATTGAGAGACAGGCGCCAGCTGGCCGTAGACGTAGAGAGTAGAGAGGGGGCCACATTCAAGTGAATGTGCTTGGCTGAACTTGGGATTCCCATTAAAATGAACCAACCTGTGCATGCGTTCTGCATGGAGGTGTTCGGGGAAACGTTCTTAAGAGAGATGCAGGTCCTAAAGGTGGGATCGATACCTAACAGACATGCCATAAGTGTCCGAGACGGGAATAATCCTTTTGCACTTCCATTTCCAGATCCCCAAACCCTTTCATCGTGCTACTGAATTTCTTTTGAATGGAACTTATTGACCTTGCCAACACAATAAAATGTGGGCTGTAGCCATGATACAGATTTACCTACTGATTTGTTGCTATCAGTTTCCAATGCTGTCAACCCAACAATATATTTTAAAGCAGTGTTCCCCAACTCCAGTCCTCAGGGTCCACCAACAGGTCATGTTTTCAGGATCTCCCATAAAATGCACCGCCAATAATTAAATCACCTGTGCAATACTGAGGAAAGCCAGAATACATGACCTATTGGTGGGCCTTGAGGACTGGAATTGGGGACCCCTGTTTTAAAGTATTTTCTCAAGACATGAACAGTGCCGCACTGGTTGATGGGTCATATTTGGGAATCTCAACTCCATTGCACTAGATAGGGCTGAGCTAAAATACCCCAAACCTACAACCTGTAGGCACGTATAGGCATTTTTTTTTTTTATACATTTGGTTGACCCCTTTAAGGTTGCATTTGAAGGCGATGCTTGTAGGACACTGCTGCATAAGACCATGAACTGTACATTCCATAATGCAAAGAAATAAGTTAAAATGCAGAAAAACCTTTATTGGAAAACTTGTTGACAAGCACAGTCCTGCTGAGGTAACGGGAAGATGGCAAAGAGCAAACCACAACTCAGGGGGACAATACATGGATTCCCCAGATAGACAGGGAATTGTAAAGGCAGATCAGACTGGTAGTATCCATGAAGAGACATCTCAGCTGCTCTCTCCCAGGGTGTGCTTGTCGAACAGGTACTCGCCCATGCCGTTCTGGGGAACCCCAAGACACTTCAGGTTGGTGATGTAGTCTCCAAGTCGCTTCATAGACTTCACCTGTTCTTCCAGGTATTCGGATTCCAAGAAGTCACAGAACTGGAAGAGAAGCAGTCGATTATTGATATGCAAGAACTACTACTCCCATTATGTCACGTTAATACATTCAAGCTGTGGTTTAAACTAGATTAGGAATACATGGCTGCTTTCTTTCGAAAAGAGTCCCAGGCCTATTGTGAACCTGTAAGGTTGGGTGTTGCTTTGCTGCTTATCCCAATTCAATTTGATGGAGCAGAGACCCAATGCCAGCCTCCGCAAGGACAGGTTTCTGATTTAAAGCAGCCAGTTTTCCAAATCTTCTACTTCACCTTTAAGTCATAAAGGTGAAGTGCCCCTTCCTCAAAAGACAAGGGTGCGCTCTATCCATCTGAAGAAAAAAAAGGTTCAATCTCTAGAGGAGACAAGCCTTCTTTACCATAAGGTCTGTGAACCTGTGGGAAAGCCGCCTCAGGCGATGGCCACAGCAAGAACATTTGAGGGCTTCAAGAAAGGCATAGACAATCACAGCAAAAAAAAATACTAAGGTACATGTATAAAATGTATAGTCTGATCGCGATTTGGGATCGGCAATTAAATATTAATAGAGCACATTGGTTTATGCCTCAGGGGTTCCATGCTCTGGATCAATAGTGGGAAACAAAGTTTAAAAATTCCCTCTACCCCTCCTTCCATCTACATCTTTCCCCACCCTTGGTTGAACTTGATAGACAGGTCTCTTTTTTCAACCATATGATGTAAGTAAGTATTTTAACTCCTTAGCAATAACAGACTTATGGGTACATCCTATTGTCGCTAAGGATGTACGGAGCAGGTTCACTTGTACTCATACACTGTGGGTGCGGACTGTTCAACTCTATAGATACCATGGTGATCGCTGCATCTAAATGAATGAGGAAGCGGTGCTCGATGAGATCGCAGGGTGTTGAATAGCTACCGTAGCAGCAAGAAGCCTAGTGAAGGCTTCCATAGCTGCCATGTTACTGCTCCTATTACTTTCTGCAGAACAGTGTACAAGCGATCCCACTCCTGAGTGGTCGAGTACCCTAGGAGGACTGCAAGTACAAGTTAAAATAAAAAAGTTTCAAAAATATGTACAGTATATGTAAAAATTCAAAATACTTTTGCCATTTTACAAATTAAAAAAAAAGTTACACATAACTGGTATCGCCATGTCCCAAAAAGTCTGAAATATTAAAATATAACATCATTGATCCGTTTCTGCTCTATACTTCAGCAAACAATAAAAACTTCCTTTTAGAAATTGGAGGACTGAAATAAATTTTATGTCCCCAAAAAGATGCAGTAAGTAAAAATTCAAAAAGTATGCATGTTCTAATTTTACAATTAGAAAAACTTCTAACTTTCAGTCCCAAAAAGTCTGAAAAAAAAACCCTCATTTATCCCATAGGTGGATAAGCAAACCATTTTAGTCAAAATTGTGGATTTTTGATAATTTTGTCCCCAAAAAGATGCAGTAAGAAGTAATCAAAAAGATGCATGTATCCTGAAGTGGTACTGATGAAAACTTCACTTCAGCCCGCAAAAAACAAGCCCTCACTCAGCTCCATAGATGGATAAGCAAACCAGTTGTTAATCAAAATTGTGGATTTTTGATAATTTTGTGTCCCCAAAAAGATGCAGTAAGAAGTAATCAACAAGTTGCATGTATCCTGAAGTGGTACTGATAAAAACTTCACGTCAGCCTGCAAAAAACAAGCCCTCACTCAGCTCCATAGATGGATAAGCAAACCAGTTGTTAGTCACAGAAAATGGTGCCGCAACACAAGTTTAAGAAATAGAGATAGTGCTAAAACCCTACATATTCGGTGTCACCAGATTCCTCCCAACCTGCAGAATACAGATGACACCTCATTCATACCAACAGTGAACTCCATAAAAATGAAATTCCCGCAAAAAATGCAGAAATTAACCTTTTTCACATTTCCCCCCACTTAGAAATTTTTGAGGGTTTCCCAGTACATTATGTAGTAAATTTTGTCCTGCAAAAAAAAAGCCCCCATAGGTCTATGGAGATTGAGAAATAAAAAAAAGTAATAGCTATTGGAAGTGGAGGGGGGGGGGAGAAAAAAAACGAATGTGCTTGAAAAGAAAACAACGCCCAGTCCTACAACGCCCAGTCCTTAAGAGGTTGAAGAGAAGATTAAGCAGATGGAAAGGTGAACATAAAAGGGGAGAGTCCGCCATAAATACTGCAAGAATGTGACAGGAGATAATAATGTGCTAAACATGCACATAAGAGGTGGCAACGCCTGCACCAAGGGAGAGGCCATAGAGGAAAAAACAGCATTCAGAAAGGATTTATGGGAGTAAAACTAAGGCTATGTCTACACAGCAGTGTTACAAAGTCCTCCAAAACCGCAGGCATTTTAACATTGCTGGACCGCGTTTTTTGTTCTGATTTCCCGTATATGGAGGGCTACGGGAATCCGGCGGAAGATAGAACATGTTCTACCTTCCGCCGGACGGACGCCGGCTTCAGTCGAAAACTGTGTAGCCTACAGTATGGATGTTGTAGTGAGGTCTACACAGCACTGGGCACAGCCAGATTTTCGGCAGATTCTAAATACTGTACTGAATCCGCCATGAATCCGATGAAAAAGCTGTGCTGTGTAGACATGGCCTTAATGAATTTGTAGCTGAACGATGGCAAGGCCACGCTGACATTAAGATTAACTAAAATCCACAGTGGCAGAGTTCCTCCGCAGTTCTCATATCTATTGCAGCTGCAGCATGCGGCCTTAAGTTGGGACACAGGTGTACACATAGGGCCTTATGTAAGAAAACTGTCTAGCAGTAAGACTGTATTTGTTGCCCATAGCAACCAATCAGAGCACAAAACAACAAATAATAGAACTTAGCAGCCAATCAGAGCCCATAGCAACCAATCAGAGCCCATAACAACCAATCAGAGCTCATAGCCACCAATCAGAGCTCATAGCAACCAATCAGAACCCATAGCAACCAATCAGAGCTCATAGCAACCAATCAGAGCCCATAGCAACCAATCAGAGCTCATATCAACCAATCAGAGCTCATAGCAACCAATCAGAGCTCATAGCAACCAATCAGAGCCCATAGCAACCAATCAGAGCCTATAGCAACCAATCAGAGCTCAGCTTTTATTTTTCCGAAGCACTATATTAAGTGAAAGCTGTGCTCTCATTGGTTGCTATGAGCTCTGACTATTTGCTATGAGCTCTAATTGTTTGTTATGGGCTCTGACTGGTTGCTATAGGCTCTCACTGGTTGTCATGAGCTCTGATTGGTGGCTATGAGCTCTGACTAGTTGCTATGAGCTTTAATTGGTTGTTATGGGCTGTTATTGGTTGCTATAGGTGCTGACTGGTTGTTATGGGCTCTCATTGGTTTCTCTGGTCTCTGGTTGCTATGGGCTCTGACTGGTTGCTATGGGCTCTGACTGGTTGCGGTGGGCAACAAAGACAGTCTTATTGCTAGACAGTTTTCATACATAAGGCCTATAAGATCTAGTTTTGTAGAGGTTCTTACCTGAGGGTCGACCTTCTCAGAGGCCACTTTGTGAAGATCCAGAAGGGCCTGGTTGACCGTCTTCTCCAGCTGCAGAGCGGCCTGCATGGCCTCCAGGGTGTTGGCCCATTCATCACGTTCAGGTTTCTAAGAGAAAAAATAGAAGTGATGATCAAAGCGTAAGAACAATCATTTCATTGGATGAGACCTGGCCAACTGCTCCTTGAGGGGAGTCACTACATGATACCGAGGAGCTTAAGAGGCTTCATGATTGAAGGTCTATCCATGGCAATCATTCACATATAGACCTTGGTTTTGGGTCTGTACTGCAGGAGGACAGAAACTATGGATTTTCTTCCTCTCTCCAGTGGTTTTAGAGCAATGCTTCGTAAATCTACCATTACAAGAATCCTTATTAACAGCATAGCCAGATCAGGTCTATATGGAAACATCTCAGCTACATGGTACTTATCAGTCTTTCCTCCCTCTCTCTTTTTCCTTCTGGTCCAGAACAAAACCCAAGTCTCACCTTGATGTCCTGCAGGACAATGCGGCCCCCACGCTTGTTCTGATACTTCTGGAGCTTTTCGGCATGCTCTCTCTCTTCATGGCTCTGTTCCCTGAAGAACTTAGCAACATTATGAAGAGCGACGTCATCACGGTCAAAGTAGAAGGACTGAAAATAAGAGAGGAATTTCAGCGTTAGGCTAGGGCCACACAGCATAGGATAAAAAATGTTGAAAAGCTGATGGCAATTCGTCCTATGCAGGACCACGGACTTTGTCAATAATTTGCACAAAAACCACGGTGGGTTTAAGTTTTTGCAGTCGGCCCATACAACTGAATGTATCGGAAACTGACGGCAAACCGCAGTACTCCGCTGGAATAGTCAAAATGTTGCATATTCTGCCGAATTTTAATGCAGCGATTCATAACCTGTGCTGTATAGACTACATATATGTATAGACTACAGTACAAGTTGTACATAAGATAGGCTGGGAAGAAAATCATCTCAAAAGTTCACCGCAAGGGTTGAGGGAACATACATTTATTTCTATGAGCAAAGTTGGAGGACTTTGGTCATTACCTAAATTAATGTTACTATGATTGGAAGGGTTTTTCCATGAAAAAGTCCTTACAATTGATTCTTCATCTCATCTTGTTCCCTGTAACATCCTCACTTTTCTTTTTTTAGAGTTTAGGTTCCCAACCTGTCCTACATTTATCCTTGGAGGGACTTGCATTGTTCATATGCTGTGTCTTTAATTGTCATAGAAGTACACGACGGTGAAGAGACGCTCAACCAACCCTGGACATTATAGACATCTATCTTCTATGGAGCTATGTAGCATGGCCCAGCTAACACGTGAGACTACATGGAACTGCTAGCTCTGCAATCCTGAGCATGCATGACGTGGAGCTATATGGGCACGATGAGAGTTACTGTACTACAACTAGAGCCAACAGAGGTGGCTTCTGGCAGTGTTCCTGTAAGTGCTCTCATCAAACATTTTTAAAAAGTGGCCTATTTATATTGTGCAAGATAGAATGGAGACCCAGATGCTTTGGGTATATGGGGCTCTGAAATTACCTATGGCAGCCCTGAGAGGAAGCATCCTTCTTAGGTTCTATGGGGAATAGAAGACAATGTGGCGGGTACTCACCATGGAGAGATAGGTGTAGGAGGCATAGAGCTCCATGTTCACCATGCGGTTGATGGCAGCCTCGCAGTCACGGTGGAAGTTCTGGCGCACCTGGGATTCCATTGCGGCTTCTTGGTGGTTTTGGTGGCGCAAGAAAGTTGCAAAAAAGTCTCAATGCAGAAATAGAAGAGGTTGGAGGAAGGAGCGGAGGACTCGGAGAGGGTTCCGTTCAATCACTGTTGAAGCGAGAACTCTGCTCAGAGTCAGGGATGGTGTGATCTCTGCACAATAGAGCTCAGTATTTATAGTCAGGAGTCCTGGGTGTGACCGGGCTTGTCTGCACTTACTGTACATCATGTATATGGAGCCAATGGTGTGGGGACCTGCTGTAACCAACCACAGCAAGACAATGAGGTAATGTCATTGATACCAAGGTAGACAATATAACATAACTAGGGTCACCTTACACAGATCCAGGGAAAAGGGTTTCTTTTTCTATTTTCTCATTACATATTATAAGGGATCCTCCAGGAAGTTGCTTTAAGGCTTTTTAGTTCTTGAATTTTTTTTGCCAAATTTTGATTCCAATAGAATAGAAATTACATAAGGTGAATGTATACGTCTTCCTTCAGGTTCCACGTCTATCTTTGACTTCAAAATCTGCTTCAAGAGATTCGTAGTGGTTTACAAAGCTTCTGGAAAATTGCATTTAATAGCAATCCCCAATATATTATTTTATTTATTATTATTATTATTATTATTATTATTTTATGTGGTTCATTATTGTTCTTTTTTATTATTTTTATTACTGCATTCCCTTCTATTAGTTTTAACAATAATTATGTGCAATTGCTGGAAATTTCATGTCATCAGCTGACAGGGCTATTTTTTATCAGCCATTTCCTAGTCTATTTGCGAATACAGGTGGGTGATCTATTCCCATATTTTGCTTTTGGGAATTTATGTATGCTTTATTAATGCTATGGAGAAATTGGATAAATGTATATTCTTTTGTGTTGCATGTCTATAGTTTTTTACTTTTTTCTGCCAAATTTATGCTCCATTTGCAGAAATCCCGGGGGATTGCAGTCATTGATTTAAAACATGACTCCCCTGTTCCCAAAGGGATTTGAGTAAATGTGAGGTGATTATTCAAAGCTACGTTTGGTCGCACTGGTTCAGCAACGGACAATAACCCCAAGCCCAGCAGCAAATCTACAACAGAATGGCTGATAAAAAAAAGAATAAGGGTTGAAATGGCCCACCACGCCCAGTCCTAAACCCCAATTGAAAAGCTTTGGTGGGACCTTAAAGGGGTTGTCTCACTACATTGATTCCTCTTACCCCGTCCTGTTTTCTTTGGTTTAATTTTTAAATTTGGGGCGTGTTTAAGGCTTCCCCTAGGTGCAGTAGAAGCCAGGTCTGTATTTAGCACCCGTGCTGGCAGCCTTCAGGGAGATGAAAGGTTGTGCTATGCAACCAGTGCTGGAGTATAGGGAGATGAAAAGGTTGTAGCTATGTGACCCGAGGGTGTGGAGCCCATACAAGAGGGGGTATCTAGGAATAGGTGGAATGTTAAAGAAAAATATTGCAAGTTACTTGTTTTTTCAAGATCTTTTTTAAAATAAAAAGCAGTCCTTGTAGTGAGACAACCCCTTTTAAAAAAAACCGTGTTAATAAAGTTCGCAAAACCCTTTAATGAACTAAAACAATGTTGTACAGAAGAGTGGGCCAAGCTTCCCCAGAACAATATAAGAGACTGATAAAGTCATACAGAAAGTGATGACTTCAAGTAATTGTTATATAGGTGGTTCTACAAGTCATTGCGTTAGGGGGTGTACTTAGTTATTTACATATGTCTTTTCTATTTTAGGCTTGTGTTTGTTAAATAAATAATGACATGGTGGAATCTCTTCTGTATTGTTGTTCATCTGAGTTTGTAGTTACTGTACTTTTCAGACTATAAGACACAGGTTTTAGAGGAGGAAGATAGGAGGAAAAAAATTTAAGCAATAAGTGTGGGCTAAAGTGTAGTTTTTATTGGTACCATTTTTGGATGGATGTGACTTTTTGATCACTTTTTATTCCAATTATTTGGGGATTTGAAATGACCAAAATAACCCACAATTTTGGCATTTTGATAATGTTATTTCTTCTATGGTGTACAGCATACCGGATAAACGATGTTATATTCTAATAGACTGGATTTTTACGGACATGGAGGTGATACCAATTATGTGTAAAACGGCAAAAGGGGGGTGATTTAAACTTTTAGGGCGACATGTATGATTTTTGGTGCTTAGTTGCCACTTTTTATGCGCATTATATTAGTGTAGAATGCGCCTGAATTTATGACCCTGTTCTACTGCAGGTTATAAATCAGGCGCATTCTAGTGCAGAAATGACACTTTTGGCTCAGGTATACCACTTTTAAATAGGTACATAGGATTTTCATTCATTGCCTATTACACCTTGCCTATAGAAGGGTGTGATAGGTGTACATACATGGCAGCTGCAGAAGTCTGCATGAGGCTTCCAGCTACTATGGTAACTGATTGCGCCCCTGCAATTACATTGTGGGGATGTTATTGGAAGGAGGAGCGATGTGCATTGCTCCCCATTCAGCTAGACACCGGGGCCACGATGGACGCAGCATCTAAAGTGTTAATATCCCTGTTGTTAGCAGCGGCTGCACTGCTAAGCCACATGCCGCTGCTGTACAGCCCTATCTTGGACCGGCAGGAGGCTGGAGAGGAGCGATGCTGCGGGAAGTGGGCAGCGGGGTTTAACCCCTTAAGCCCTGCCACCGGCTTCCCCCTTCATCACTCCTCTCAAGCCTCCTGCCGGCCCAAGGTAGCGCATTCGGACTATAAAACGCACACCTATTGCGTCTGATTTTCATTCCTTCTAAGGACCAGATACGTTTTTTTAACATATTAATACATGAAACCATAGAATTTAAAGAGGGTGTACTTTCTTTTTCTCATAACTGTACATTACATAAAAATACTCTCTCTCTCTCTCCCTGCCTGCGCCTCACCCATTCATCTCCCTGCCTGCGCCGCACAGCCGAGCCCAGCAGCGGCCGCACAGCCGGCTCGGCCCAGACCATTCATCTCATCTCTTCGATCCCTGCAGCACCTCACCAGCCATCCATCCTGCAGCATCTCACCACCCATCCATCCATCCCCCTGCAGCACCTCACCTGTCCAGCCAGCCAGCCATCCATCCATCCCCCTGCAGCACCTCACCTCCCCAGCCAGCCATCCATCCATCCCCCTGCAGCACCTCACCTGTCCAGCCATCCATCCATCCAACCCCCTGCAGCACCTCACCAGTCCAGCCAGCCAGCCTCCATCCCCTGCAGCACCTCACCTCCCCACCCCAGCCAGCCATCCATCCCGCTGCAGCACCTCAACTGTCCAGCCGCCGATGCCCCGTCCATCCAGCCGCCGCTGCTCATTGCTGATGCCCCGTCCGTCCAGCCGCCGCTCACCTCCGCTCCCCGTCCGGCCGCCAACTGCGCTTTTCGCATCCGCTTTCAGGATGCAAAGCGCCGCTGATACGTACCCGGAGTGTGGAGCGCTATTGGACAGGTGCCAAAAAGCGGTTTACCTATCTCCTATGGGCTTTCACTTGCGTAAACCGCAATAAGCATTGACATGTCAATTCTTAAAGCAGATGTGAAAAGCGCAGGAGAGCCCTCAAAAGCGCACCGGCGATCTCCCGTGGGAACAGCGCTGCGCTTTTGCCATTGAACTCAATGTTAATCACACTGACAATTGTTAGATCCGTTTTGCGGATCTGTAAAACGGATCACAAAAACGTTGTGTGAACAAGCCCTAAATGGTATGAAAAATAAACTAAACATTTCAGAAAAAGTTTGTTTTTTTATACATTTTCAGCACAAACAATATAAATGAATTACACCGTCTGCTGTTAGCAGATCATATCGCGTGTTCAATGTGACAGGTTCCCTTTAAGTATATGTATATACACCAGAATATATTTAGTTTAAGGGCCCAGCACTACAGCATACATTACCAAACCCCACAGTATCATGTATGTCAGGGGTGCACAATGTGCCACATGCAGCCCTCAGTGATCAGGACACAGACATGCTTTGTCTCTGTCCCAGTACTTCAGAAAGGAGTATGCATCTTTTGACAGCTACTTTCACTAATGACTGGCACTGTGATGGTGGGCACTGTTAAAATCAGCACAAATATGGCTGGCACTGTATAGCTGGCACTGTTATGGTGGGCACTGTATGGCGGGCACTGTTATGGCGAGCACTGTATGGCGGGCACTTATGGCTGACTGTTACGGTGGGCACTGTAATGGTGGGTACTGTATGGCAGGCACTGTTATGGTGAGCACTGTATGGCTGGCACTGTTATGGCTGATATTATGGTTGGTACTGTTATGGTGGGCACTATATGGCTGGCACTGTTATGGCAGGCACTTTATGGGTGGCAATATGGTGAGCGCTATATGCCTGGCACTGTGTTGGGCACTATATGACTGGAATTGTTATGGTGGGCGCTGTATGGCAGGCACTGTTAGGGCGAGCATTGTAAGGCGGGCATTTGTGGCTGACACTATGGCTGGCACTATTACGGTGGGCACTATATGGCTGGCACTGTTATGATGGGCACTGTATGGCTGGCATTGCTATGGCTGACACTATGGCTGGCACTATTAGGGCGGGCACTTTATGGCTGGCAATATGGTGAGCGCTATGTGCCTGGCACTGTGTTGGGCACTACATGACTGGAACTGTTATGGTGGGTGCTGTATGGTGGGCACTGTAGGGCTGTACATACTATTATAAGCAACCTAAATGAGGAATTCAGAAAAACTGTTTCTGTATTGTTTTTTGGGGGGATTTCTTCCACACAGGAGGATTTATTCCCAACACAATCATGCCAGATCCATAAGTTAAACCATAAAAATGTCTGACTCTAATTTCCAGACTCTAAAGAGGAAGATATATGGAGAGGAGTATATATATATATATATATATATATATATATATATATATATATATATGTACTGCTCTCTCTAGTAATATTTTGTAACCCCCAAGACTTATAATGAAAATGGGCCCCTCATATCCTCTTTCTGGAAAACCAAGTAGGGACCCCCCATTCTGATCTCTGGTACCTAAAGTGCAACCAAGACTTCTTAGCCATTTGGGTATTTACGAATGAAGCGCTATAAAGGTCTCAGATGTGGAATACCCCTTTAAGATTTCCTGTGACTCCTGGGAGAGGTAGAATATGACAATGTGGCCCTTGGACCAGAAAATGTTGTTCCCCTCTGGTGAATATATAAGATTAAAGTAAATGCAGATATTGAATTCTCATGTGATATTCTGTGCTCGTCTCAGCACATGAGAACATTTTATCAGGATGCAAATAACTCTACACCTGTGATGCAATAATTAGACATTTTGCACTCCAGGTAACTATGACTCAGCAGAGTGGTCACCGGACGCCGAGAGCAGCCATGACGAGGCAAAACTGGAGAACAGACTGAGGGAAGAGGGTGACGTGTGGTGGTTGTCATGGAATCTGATGGGAGTTGTTCTCTTTCCTTTCTTTTCTCCATCCAGTCCAGACCACCATGATGACCTCTCCCTGCCACAACTCATCTCTGTGGAATTTACCAAACAAATGACTTCCCTACCTGTGCTTCTCCCCATGTACAAACGCCCAGTGGGTTGATAGGTGGAGGGGTTTTGGAGTGGTAAGTGGAGATGGGGCTGGTTTATGGGGGTGATAGGTGGGGGTTGTATTTTGTGTTTGCACTAGAACCCATAACACAATGATTGGGGAGGGGCGGGAGAAGGGGATACAAAGCACAGTTTATAGGCACAATCTCCTTGAGGGGGTAAGAGGACCTCTCCAACCCCAAAAGATCAGATATAGGCATCATCTTCAGGGGGTGTAGAGGAAGGAGTTTAGTACTGTCATGTTTTTGTAGTGTTTTTATTTTTATACAAGTTTCCTCTTTGGGCTACACTGGATCCACTGGACTACATGGGATTCATTGGACTACATGGGATTCATTGGACTACATGGGATTCATTGGACTACTTGGGATTCATTGAACTACATAGGACCAGCCTTGGATTCATTTCGTTAATAAAATGGTCAACGAAGGCTGATGTCAGGGAGTGTTTATGTAAATAAAATGTTTTGTGTTGTGTTTTTTTTACCATTTTATTTCCGTGTTAGTAATGGAGGTGCCTCTCTATCACTAGCACAAAGACATCATGTCAGCGAGCGGTGTTTATTTTCACCCCAAGGCTGATGTTAACCCAATGTCACTATTATCCCAGTATGCAATGCACCAGGGGTACTGGGAGGAGCTGAGTTACAATCAGAAGTGGACACTTTAAGTGATGGCCTGGTACTGTCGCAGCTGTGGGCTGATATTTTTAGGGTGGGAAGGGATCAGTATCCATGGATCTTCTCATTCTGATAGTATCAGCCTGCAGCTGCTGTCTTATCTTGGCTAGTTATGAAATATAAGGGGAACCACATTTTCTTTTTCATTATTTATTTATTGATTACCTAGTTTGTTTTTTTTATTTATTTATTGAAAATAAAAATGTGGATTCCCCCCATTTTTCATAACCATCCAATGTAAAACCAGCAGTTGCAGACTGATACTATAAGAATTGGAAGGTTCATGGATATTGGGCCCTTCCCATCCTAAAAATACCAACCCGCAGCCACCCCAGAAGCGGACCCTCACATTAGAGGGTCAGCTTCTGATAATTAACTGGCTCTTCCCAGTACCCCTGGTGCATTGGGTACTGTATTAATAGTGCCTGCCTTAGGGGGACAAAAGACACTGCTGATTGACACCAAGCCTGAGTGATAATAATGGAGACGCTTCCATTACTAACACTAAAAGAAAAAAAAGACAACACACAAAAAAAATTATTAAATACAGGCTCCCTGAACATTTTATTAGAAAAATAAATCCAAAGCTGATCCAACATAGTCCACCAAATCCAAAGTAGTCCAGAAGGGAAACTATAGGGGAAACCTATAAATAAACAGAAACATTTCGAACTTACACATACATAAGCTGGATAGTCCAGGAAAGCTGGGTGATGCCTTATTCCCCACAAGTGGCACTCATCTCTCACCCTCCATACCCCACACACTTAACCCCCCCACCTCTAGACCTAAACACTAACACCTCCTCCCCACTCTACACACACACACACTCATATCCCCCTTCTTCACTCTTTGCCCACACACTCACCTTCTCCTCTACTGTACATCCACCCCGCCTCACCCACTATACACCCACACACTCTCACCCCTCTCTCCCACTCTACACCTGCACAATCACCCATCTCCCCCACTCTACACACACACACACTCTTATGCAGCTGCCCCACTCTACACTCACAAAGTTACCCCCTACGATCCCACTCTACACCCACATCCGCTCCCTACTCTATACCAACACAAACTGTCACCCCTCTCTCCCACTCTACACCCACACACTCCTCCACCTCCCCCACTCTCCACCCACCCACACCCCCAACTAACCCACAATACACAAAAACAATCATATGCACCACCTCTAAAATACACCCACACACTTATCCCCTCCTACCCCACTCTACACCCACACCTCTTCCCCACTCTACACAAACACACTCTCACCCACTACGCCCACTCTACACCTACACACTCTTGCAACCCCTCCCGCACTCTACACCCACACATGCAATACCCCACTCTACACCCACACATGCAATCCCCCACTCTACACCCACACATGCAATCCCCCACTCTACACCCACACATGCAATCCCCCACTCTACACCCACCCGAGCACTCTCATCTCATCCCCCATTCTACACCCACACAATCTACCCACCACCTAGGATATGTACTTACCAGTCCTGCTGGAGAGCCTGCAGCCTGCACATCAGACAGTGCTAAGCTAAGGAGTGGGGGCAAAGGTTTGCAGCTAAGCCCCCTCTTCTCAGCAGTCTAATGGGGCCTGTTGATCTGATAGTATCCCACGTAGGATGCTGTCAGAACAACGTTGGCTTCTCTTGGGGCTGTCCTGGTGCCACTTCTAGTTCATAGAACCTCCCGCAGCTGTTCAGCTGCAGGAGGTTCCTAACTTTCCTGGGGGAGCGGGAAGTTTTCCCTATTTGCGGGAGTCTCCTGCACTTTCTGGGAGACTTGGCATAGTTATAGGGGTATTCTCAAAAGGTTGCTTAACAGTAAACCTGTAGGGAAATTAAATACTATTACGAAATACATTTCTGTTCTGACCGTGCTTCCCTTCAGAAATAGAGAAGTTCTTATATTTTGCTTGTGTGCACCACCTTCCCCAGGTAACCAACCACCTCTCTCAGCTCTAAAAGGCTCTAGAGCCCCGGTCCTTTTGAGCTCTGTAACCTTGTGCCCTGCTGTTAATACTCCTCCATCATTTATGTCTGTTTAACAGGCTCAGCTAGGAATAACAGAAATGAAATGTCAGTGACTGCTGTGGAGCCGTCAACAGCCTGAACAGGAAGTGGGAGCCTGAAGCTGTAGAACCACTCACAGCCTGAACAGGAAGTGGGAGCCTGAAGCTGTAGAACCACCAACAGCTTGAACCGGAAGTGGGAACCTGAAGCTGTAGAACCACCCACAGTCTGAACAGGAAGTGGGAGTCTGAAGCTGTAGAACTGCCCACAGCCTGAACAGGAAGTGGGAGTCTGAAGTTTAGAACCCCCCACAGCCTGACGGGAAGTGGGACCAACGTAGAACAGCCTAAACAGGAAGGGGGGCTGAAGCTTTTAAAACAGCCTAAAACAGAATGGGAGCCGAACTGTAGAATCCCACACCCCTGAACGGGGAAGGGGGAAACCCGGATGCTGAGAACGACTTTACCGAACAGGAATTGGGACCCTTAAAACTTAGAACCGCCCACAGCCTGAACAGGAAGTGGGAGCCTGAAGCTGGCTGTGAAGAACAGGCTCTGTGAAACAGCATGGGGAGAACTTGAGTCATTGACAGGCTGTGTTTTAAACTCCCAGTAAATGCTTGTTCTTTAGTCAATTCTGGCCGCCATGACAGCTCCAACATTAAGTCCTATGGGAAACATAGCAGCGTTTGGGGTTTTGGGTGGTTGAGGGGCAGACTGAGTGCTTATATTTTTTCTCCCTACTATATGGATTCTTTCCAAATATTGCGCTATTATCCACACTTTTAGTCATTGCTTTTATTTTTGTTTCCTGTCACTAGAAGGAGAGGCCCCATTTCATTTGAAAAGGCCCAGCATTATAGTTCACCCCTTAGCCCCAAAACAACAAATTAGTACCACATTGTCCTTTTCCCAAGGAAGGGGGATCGGGAGGCTCAAATTTTAAAAGGGGGGTTGTCTCAACATCATTCACTTGCCTCAGTCCTGTTTTCTTGGTTTCTTTTTAAATAAGGGGGATTTACGGTTTTCCACTAGCCAGAAAAAAGCCAGGTCTGTAGCAACAACCGCACTGGCAGCCTATCGGAGAGATCAAACAGTTCTTGGCAAGCACCATGCTGCAGCCATCAGGAGAGACACCAGGTTGTGCTAAAAACCCAGCACTGCAGCCATCAGGAGAGATTTGAACAGGTCTTTAGCATAGCAACCAGTGCTGGCAGCCATCAGGAAGATCAAACGGGTCGTACTATACGATCAAAGGAGCTGATGCACCCCCTACAAGAGGGGATATCTAAATAGGTAGGACACTTTAATGGACACAATTGCAAGGTGACTTGTTTTGGAAGATCTTTAAATAAAAGGCAGCGATCTTGTGTGAGACAACCCTTTAAGGGCCCCCAAAAACTGGGACAGATCCCCTTTAGTGCTGAAGATGGCCATTTTGACTATCTGGATTTTAGGTCTTGCACAGAATAGAACTAATTAGCTTTATGCATTAAGGGGTTACTATGAATGATTTTTTTGCTGCAGGGTTCTCATAGTTTGATCACTTCCAATGCCCCCACCCCCAATCTAATTTTTTAAATCAGCCAGGATAATAAAAGTCTTCCCCTATGATGGGGCCATGGTTTTAAAACCAACTCCATTGCACTAAACAGGGAGGAGCTAAAATACCCCAAACCTAAAACCTCTGGGCAGATGTGGGGCTGATTTCAGAAGAATGACACCTTTTTGTTTAACTGGACGACCCCCATAAGGTTGCATTTGAAGGCGATGCTTGTAGGACACTGCTGCATAAGACCATGAACTGCACAATCCATAACGATAAGAAATAAGTTAAAATACAGAAAAACCTTTATTGGAAAACTTGTTGACAAGCACAGTCCTGTCTGCTGCGGTAACGGGCAGACGACAAAGAGCAAATATTCATTCATGTATTCCCCAGATACACAAGGAATTGTAGAGGCAGATCAGACTGGTAGTATCCATGAGGAGACATCTCAGCTGCTCTCTCCCAGGGTGTGCTTGTCGAACAGGTACTCGCCCATGCCGTTCTGGGGGCACCCCAAGGCGCTTCAGGTTGGTGATGTAGTCTCCAAGTCTCTTAATAGACTTCACCTGTTCGTCCAAGAATTCGGATTCCAAGAAGTCACAGAACTGGAAGAGGAGAAGCAGTCAATTACTGATATGTAAGAACTACTACCCCACTTCTGTTACATTCAGACATGTCAGCCGAGGTTTAAACTGGATTAGGACTGCCTGGTTGTTGTTTTTCTGAAAAGCCTTCCAGGCCCCTTGCGAGCCTGTGAGGTTGGGTGTTGCTTTGCTGCTTATCCCAATTTGCTGTGATGGAGCAGAGATCCAATGCCAACCACTACAGGGACAGGCTTCTGTATTAAAGGGAATGTGTCATCAAAAATGACTTATTAGTTAACTCACGTTTTTTCTTGTACACACATGTACGAATTTGTGTTTATATTTTTTTTTAATTTTCAATATGAATTTAAATTTTTTTTTTATAACTCTTAAGTCCTGCATTTTTCACTTTGGCCATTAGGCCTAATAGTCTGACACTTCCTGTTCTGTACAGAAAGATCTTCAGTTATCTGCTCATTATCAGCACAAAGAGGGTAAAACTGAAAGGAGACACCAGTGTGAATAGATAACACAGGATCCACTAGTCACAAGAGGAGATAGTCACAGTACACCCTTTCACCTCCCTGCACAGTGCCTTCTTCCCAGGTCACAGAGCGTGACGAGAAAACTCTCCGATAGAAGTCAATGGGACTGAGTCAGTCCTAAGTCTCCTATGGGCAAGAAGCTGCTGTAAAGCATCTCTCTGACTTCTGTTAAAGCAGTGCAAACAAGACCTAGTGGCCAAAGTGAAAACTGCAAGACTTAAGAATTATTAAAAAATATTGAAAGTGATATGAAAAATGTAAAAATAAAACAAACAAAAATTCCTAAGAAATGTGTATAACATAAAAACGGGACTTAAACACTGACTCATTTTTTGATGACACATTCCCTTTAAACCAGTCATTTTTCCAAACTCTAAATGGTGATCTAGGTGAGGTGTCCACTCAAAAGACAAAGGGGGCACTCCGTCCATCTGGAGAAAAGGGTTCAAGCCTTCTTTACCTGTGAACCTGTAGAATAACTGCCTCAGGCGCTGGCCCCAGCAGGAACAGGTGAGGGCTTCAAGCAAGGCTTAGATAACCACCTACTACTAAATAATACTAGTGTAAATATAGAAAATGCTAGATAAAATGTAGGTTCAGTCTAATTTGGGACCACGAATTAAATATTCCTAGAGCAGGTTGATTTATGCCTCATAGGTTTCCTATTGGGGATCAGGAGGAGGAAATTAAAGGGGTTGTCTCACTACAAAGAATAGCTTTCAAAATGTAGGGAACACTAAATGAAGACATTTTTCAAATATATTGCATTGTTCATCTTTTTTTGTTAAGGAGCTACAAGTGATTTTATCACCTTCTTGGCTCTATCTGGTTCCCCTAGTGACCAACCTGTGTTCTCTTTACCCCCTGCTGTTTGTTCTATCTGATAGCAGGGAGTGAGGTCATCACACAGGTCATGGCCTGCAGTGAGAGCTTGTGTGTTACCTGATCTTTCAGACAACAGACTAATTACTCTACTGTTTACATCAGCTCAGAAGCTTCTCAGGACCTCAGAGAAGGTAATTTAGCTAATCTAGACTGATAAACAGAGAAGTCTGAATACACAGAGCTCATATGCTAATTACAGACAGCTTGACCAGGAAGTGACAGATTAAAGCAGCATTATTTCATTCATGTATCCTATGAAACCTTGAGATGAGACAATCCCTTTAATTGTTAAAATTTCTTCTACCCCCTCCTTCCATCCACATCTTCTCCCCATCTTTGGCTGAACTTGATGTGCATACAATATGTCTTTTTTCAACCACAGTAAGTACATTCTAAAGAAGCAAATGGAGAAGTTAACAAAAAGAGAAGCGTCAGCCATAAATACTCCAAGAATGTGACAGGAGATAATAATGTGCTAAACATACACATTAGAGATGGCAACGCCTACACCAAGGGAGAGGCCATAGAGGGAAAAAACAGCATTCTATAAGTATTTGTGAATGGCAGGTCCACGCCGACAATGAGATTGATTAAAGTCCACAGTGGCAGCGTTCCTCCGCAGCTTCCTCCTCAACTGCACCATGCACCTCATCCTGACCTCAAGTTGGGACAGTGGTATACTCGCAAAATCTAGATTTGTAGAAGCTCTTACCTGAGGGTCGACCTTGTCAGAGGCCACTTTGTGAAGATCCAGAAGGGCCTGGTTGACAGTCTTCTCCAGCTGCAGAGCGGCCTGCATGGCCTCCAGGGTGTTGGCCCATTCATCACGCTCAGGTTTCTAAGGAAAAAAAATAGGAGTGATGATCAAAGCGAAGTTGTAAGGGCAATCATTCCATTGGATTAGACCTGGCCAACTGCTCCATCAAAGGAAGTCACTACATAATACCGAGGAGCTTAAATGGCCTCATGACTGAAGTTCTATCCATGGCAATCATTCACATATAGACCTTGGTTTTGGGTCTGTACTGCAGGAGGACAGACACTATAGATTATGTTCCACTATCCAGTGGATTTAGATCAATGCGTAAATCTACCATCTACAATCTATATGCAATTATAATACCAGCAACCACCGAGTCATACATAGAAGGCTGTGAGTAGTTGTTTTAACAGTATTTTTGCATTTGTGCAGTCTCCCCATGTATTGCACTGTGGCTTTTCTGCATACTTGTGTGAACAGGTATCAATTCTATGTGCAGTTTTTTATCTTCTAATTGTCCTCCTAGTTCAGGGGTGTGTGAGCTTCTACTCATCAATTACCTGCACCTGTTTATCTTTCCCGAGTAGCACAGGGGCTTGTGTTGCCTCCTACTGGGTTCAGTCTTTGGTCCAGCCATTGAGCTATAAGTATGTGTCTTTTAGTTAATCTACCATTACAAAAATCCTTATTAACAGCATAGCCAGATCAGGTCTATATGGAAACATCTCAGCTACATGGTACTTATCAATAACGGGCTTCAATCTTTCCTCCCTCTCTCTTTTTCCTTCTGGTCAGGAACTAAACCCGAGTCTCACCTTGATGTCCTGCAGGACAATGCGGCCCCCACGCTTGTTCTGATACTTCTGGAGCTTCTCGGCATGCTCTCTCTCTTAATGACTCTGTTCCCTGAAGAACTTAGCCACATTATGAAGAGCGACGTCATCACGGTCGAAGTAGAAGGACTGAAAATAAGGAAGAGAGGCGTTTCAGTGTAAGTCTAGGGCCACACAGCATAGGACAAACAACGTTGGAAAGCTGACAACATGTTCCCTATGACGTGGTGGTTAATAACCCGTGCTGTATAGACTACATATATGTATCCTTTGTTGTCTGTATACACCAACTAGTCCTGATGAGTGGGCAACATAGCTGTCCTGGGCTACTACTGTGTGCTAAATGGGGCAATGTGGCACAAGCGAGATCAAAGTTGTACAGAAGATAGGCTGGGAAGAAAATCATCTCAAAAGTTCACTGCAAGGGTTGAGGGAACATACACTTAGGGCTACATGGATGAACCTGTTTAGGTCTAAAACTCACTTTTTTGCCCATAAGTTACTATGGGCAAAAGAGTGAGTTTTAGACCTAAACAGTTTCATACATGTGGCCCTTAATTCTATGAGCAAAGTTGGAGGATTCTAGTCGTTACCTAAATTAATGTTACTATGATTGGAAGGGTTTTTCCATGAAAAGGTCCTTACAAGAGATTCTTCATCTCATCTTGTTCTCTGTGACATCCTAACTTTTCTTTTTTAGAGTTTAGGTTCCCAACCTGTCCTGCATTTACCTCAGGAAGGACTTGCACTGTTCATATGCTGTGTCTTTAATTGTCATAGAAGTACATGATGATGAAGAGACGCTCAACCAACCCTGGACATTATAGACATCTATCTTCTATGGAGCTATGTAGTACGACCCAGCTAACATGTGAGACTACATGGACCTGCTAGCTCTGCAAGCCTGAGCATGCATCACGTGGAGCTATATGGGCACGATGAGACTTATTGTTCCACAACTAGAGCCAACAGAGGTGGCTTCTGGCAGTGTTCCTGTAAGTGCTCTCATCAAACATTTTTAAAAAGGGGCCTATTTATATTGTGCAAGATAGAATGGAGACCCAGAAGCTTTGGGTATATGGGGCTCTGAAATTACCTATGGCAGCCCTGAGAGGCAGCATCCTTCTTAGGGTCTATGGGGAATAGAAGACAATGTGGAGGGTACTCACCATGGAGAGGTAGGTGTAGGAGGCATAGAGCTCCATGTTCACCATGCGGTTGATGGCAGCCTCGCAGTCGCGGTGGAAGTTGTGGCGCACCTGGGATTCCATTGCGGCTTCTTGGTGGTTTTGGTGGCGCAAAAAAGTTGCAAAAAAGTCTCAATGCAGAAATAGAAGAGGTTGGAGGAAGGAGCGGAGGACTCGGAGAGGGTTCTGTTCAATCACTGTTGAAGCAAGAACTCTGCTCAGAGTCAGGGATGGTCTGATCTCTGCACAATAGAGCTCAGTATTTATAGCCAGGAGTCCTGGGTGTGACCGGGCTTGTCTGCACTTACATCATCTATATGGAGCCAATCATATGTGAACCTGCTGCAACCGACCACAGCAAGACAATGAGGTAATGTCACTGATACCAAGGTAGACAATATAACATAACTAGGGTCACCTTACACAGATCCAGGGAAAAGGGTTTCTTTTTCTATTTTCTCATTACATATTATAAGGGATCCTCCAGGAAGTTGCTTTAAGGCTTTTTAGTTCTTGAATTTTTTTAGCCAAATTTTGATTCCAATGGAATAGAAATTACATAAGGTGAATGTAAACGTCTTCCTTCAGGTTCCACGACTAACTTTGGCTTCAAAATCTGCTTCAAGAGCTTCATATTGGTTTACAAAGCTTCTGGGAAAATTGCATGAATAGCAATCCCCAATATATTATTATTATTATTATTATTATTATTATTATTATTATTTTATGTGGTTCATTATTGTTCTTTTTTTATTATTTTTTTACTACATTCCCTTCTATTAGTTTTAGCAATAATTATGTGCAATTGCTGGAAATTTCATGTCATCAGCTGGCAGGGCTATTTTTTATCAGCCATTTCCTAGTCTATTTGCAGAATACAGGTAGGGCTGATCTATTGCCCATATTTTGCTCTTGGAATTTCATGTATGCTTTATCTAAATGCTATAGAGAGCAATTGAGATAAATGTATATTACATTAGTGTTGCATGTCTATAGCATTTTTCCTACTTTTTTCTGCCAAATTCTACTGCTCCATATGGCACAAATCCTTGGTACCTTGCAGTCATTGAGTTAAACATGAACTCCCCTGTATACCAAGGTATTCTAGAGTCAAATGTAATGTGATCTATCCAACAGCTAAAGCTTGGCCGAAGCTTGGTTCATGCAACAGGACAATAATCCCAAGCACAGCAACAAATCTACAGTATAAGAAAGGTACAAACTAAGACTTAAAAGAACAGAACCACATACAAGAACACACTACCATATAATGTTTATTGTATAAAGCCATACAGTGTATGCCACAATAAATTAGAGAACTAACTCCATACATTCCCATACATCCCTCGCACACTATATATCCCCATACATCACTCGCACACTGTATATATCCCCATACATCACTCGCACACTGTATATCCCCATACATCTCTCGTACACTTTATATACCAATACATCACTCGCACACTGTATATATCCCCATACATCACTCGCACACTGCATATATCCCCATACATCACTCGCACACTGTATGTTATCCACATGCACATGGTTCGCATCTGGGTATAAATTCCTTAGATCTATGACTGCGTCATGAGGCTGTATATATCCCTCATACATCACATCAACATTTAATATCCCATACATTTAACAGGCTTTATTCAAGTCCATCTCCTTGCACACTGTATATATCGCCATACATCACTCGCACACTGTATATGTCCCCATACATCACTCGCACACTGTATATATCCCCATACATCACTCGCACACTGTATATATTCCCATACATCCCTCGCACACTGTATATGTCCCCATACATCACTCGCACACTGTATATATCCCCATACATCACTCGCACACTGTATATCCCCATACATCACTCGCACACTGTATATATCCCCATACATCACTCACACCTTCTATATATCCCCATACATCACTCACACACTGTATATATTCCCATACATCCCTTGCACACTGTATATATCGCCATACATCACTCGCACACTGTATATGTCCCCATACATCACTCGCACACTGTATATATCCCCATACATCACTCGCACACTGCATATATCCCCATACATCCCTCGCACACTGTATGTTATCCACACGCCACTGTGATAGGGTTGCAGCGTGGGGTATGAAGAGTTCTTTAGGATTCTGAGGGAACTGGGGGGTTTGCAATGAGTTGGGCCCTTGTTATTATTCTCTTCACAGCACACATCAAATGTATCAGGTTTCACTGTAGGGCAGTTTAAAAGGCTTTATTCAAGTCCATTCTCCATACAGTAACTTCAGTAAACATCAATGATAACAGCAATGCAAATGGCTCCTGGTATTCACACAGTTTAACTGCTAACAGGGGGGTAATAAGCTCACAGATACCTGAGGGTTCACCAGTCATATCCTGTCACTCCTGAGCTGTGATTGCTGGCTGCTCTCTTCACTGTCTGGTGTGCATTGGCTGCAGCACACACAGGACTCTGTCGTTTCTGTCTGGTGCTCTACCTTCTTCTGTGTCCCTTTCACCTGGGGGAAATGGGACCTAAAAACCCAGAATCCATTTCCCCCAACAGTGTTCCAGCAACTTCTGTTTTCCCCCCCCTTTTTTCCCTAGCATGCACAACACTAGGTTTGACTGTTCAAGTCCTCTGTGCTGTACAAAAAACCATGCGTGTCCCGGTACTTTTGGCCCCCTCTAAGGGAAAGGGAGAAGAAAATTTAATTTACACTTGGAAGGGAACATGACAGTAGAGCTTACCCCTGGTCACATTCTCCCCCTCGGATTAATGTCGTCCTCGACATTCAGCAATTTTACAATATTTTGGGGGACATCCATAAAAAAGTCTACAAACTTCAAAATTTAGCCCGGGTGGGCATTTACCTTAAATAAGTTTTAAATTCTTAAGTGTTTGACCGGCCCCTTCAACCCCAAAAAAATTTAACATTTTTCTTACTGGTTCCTTTTTTCCCCCGATTACAAAACAACTGTAGAAACTATTTTCTGGGCCTGCCTTTTAACAAAACGAGAGTGACAACCTCAACTTTTTTGACAATAAAAAAAGGAACAAATGAAAATTTAATTAAACCCCCAAACATCCTTTAGCTTTTCTTGACATTCTCCTGAAAAAAAGAAAAGGGGAAAGAGCAAACAAAAAAAAACAATTTCAAGTAAAAAATTTTAACATTTATACCCTTCTCCCTGGAATATTTTCCGACCATCTTCCCCCCAGCCAATTCCAGGGCTAACAAGCTGGGAAATTCTTTTACTTTTCAGTCCATTGAACAGCCCTTTTTTTAAACCATTTTTTTTGGTCTTTCCAGAATGGGGGTGGGAAAAATTTACTTCCGGGTTTGTTTTAAACCTGACCCTGCAGGAAATAATACCCTTTTAAAACTAAACCCGTTTTTTTGTACCGGCACTTGGTTTTTCCCAAAGTGTCATAAGTCAGCATCATGGGTCTTCTTCTTTCTCTTGGGGAAAACCCTTTCTGCTTTAAAAATTCTTTTGATGTTTCTGTTTTCTTTCAGTTTTGAAATTTTAGTTCAAAGATCTACTGTTTGGGTTCACCTCGGTTTTTTCAGCTGTAAGGGAATAAACAGTCCCCCTAACTAAAACAACTGGATCTACTTTTTTCCTGGATCTTAAATTTCCTTTTTCTTTCCGGGGTTTTTCTGGGTATTTTCTGCAAATTTCATATTCTTCGAAAACTCCTGGGGCAAAAATTCTACAGCTTCAGGATTTAAGCCCCACAAATTTTCAGGGGGCATAAAAACCATATAGGTTGATCTTCCTCATCTGAGCTTTTTTGAGTCTTTTTCTACAAGAGGCAATTTTTTAGATTGCTGTCTTTTTGAGGCCCTTTTTTTGGTGTTTTAACTTAAAGGGATTTGGTCCCCCTTCTGGGGGTGGGGTAGCACAAGGTAGCAACAGGTTCCGAGCAAGATCTTGTTTTGGGTTACCTCCTGTTTCGGGGTTTAAAACCAAAATAAACGGGGCGTTTTTATTTTTTTCCTTTTGCCCTACACATAGATCTTGTCTTCCCAGAAATGAAAATTTTTCCGGGTCCCCCTTTTTTTCTTGTAAGTTTCGGGACCAACACAGGGGGGCTCCCTTTGATTTTAATTCTTGCCCATGACACTTCCTTCATAATGGGTTTTAAAACTTTTGCTCTTCCTTCATAAAAACTTTTGAAGCAATATTATAGGCCTCTCCCCTGCGTTCTTTCCATGCACGAACATATTCTGGGTAAGTCTTTTTGGCCCTCTGACACTGGAGTATCGAACATAATTTTCAATAGGAAATCTGGGAAAATCTGCCGAATAACATTAGAAGGGGGGAGTAACCTGTTGAAATCACCTCTTTGTGCATTTAGGCGGGAAACCAAATTTTGTTAAGGAGTTTTTTCCCCAATCTCTTTTTCCTCTTCGGGGTTTAAAGTCTTTAGAAATCGAAAAAAGAAGTACGTTTAAAAACCCTTTCCCACCTTCCATTCCCTTTGTGGATGGAAAGGGTTTTTGTATGAAAACCCCCCCTGAAAAATTTTCAGAAAAAAATTTACTTTTTCCCCCCCTTGGCAAAGGTTTGATTTTCCCCAAAAACGCCCCCTTTTTCCTTTTGGTTTTAAAAATTCCGATCCAGGCCCTTTTGTAATGAAATTCCAAAAAAAAACTTTTAAAAATGCAAAAAGTTAAAAATTTTAAAAATATCTTTTTCTGGGCCATTTTTCCAGGAAATTTGTTGGATTTTGGGGGCCCCGTTGGGGCCTTGAGTAAAATCGGGGTTGAAATGGTCCAACCATTTTAAGAATGAAAAATTTTTCATTTAATTTTTTCCTTTTTTTACACTTTTTCCCTTCCCAAAAAGGGGGTTGGGTTGGGGAAATTTTTCCGGTTTTTTGGGGCCCCCACCATCCCCCGAAAACCGGGGGTATGTGGGGGTTTGGGGTTTAATTTTTAAAAAACCCAAAAAAAAATTTTTGGGGCCTCTTTTTTTCGGTTTGTTGGTTTAACCCCGGGCGGTTTTTTCCTTTTTTAAAAAAAAAAGGTAAAAATTTTTTTCTCGGGTTTTTAAAACATTAAAATTGGTTTAAAAAATTTTCTTTCCCCCTTTCTTTTGGTTATAAAAGCCAAAAGGGAAAATTTTTCCCACCCGGGCCGCAAACAGGGAAAAAGGTTTTCCCTTTCCCCCCCTTTCTTAACCCCTAAGTGTCCCATCTCTTTCGTGAATTTCCCCTTTAACACCATCCGAGGGAAAACTTTTGACAATACCAACTGTGGGTTTGGACCTTTTTTGGGTAGAGAAATCCCTTTTCTGAACTGAGTTGAAAATTTGGGCCTTTCTCCCAACAGGAGGCTTGTATTGGAGACTTGTATCCCTCTCCTTTTTACTAGGTAGTCTACTTGGTTTAAAGGGAACGGGAGCACTTTTCCCCAAGGGCTTTTTCTTTTTTCTGAGCTCTTCTGATAGCTTCTTTTGGAAGTTTGCGGTTGAAAAGGTATAAAGGGCTTTTCCCACATCCTTTGTTGTCTCTTCCACTTTTATGGGGCACCACTTTGGGTGTGTATTTTTCTCGCTGGATTTGTACTGCTTTTTTACGGTACTCACATAGTTTCCAAAACTAACTTCTTCAGACCTGTTCCCAATGAATTTTTTCTGGTTTCAAAAGGGAATTTTTTAGACAAAAATTTTGATCACTTTACTTTTCCTGACGATTTTTTGATCCCTGAATTTAAAGTCCTAATTCTGCCCCCCATCTCGCCCAAATTTTCCCTTGGGTTTTTTTGGGCAGTAGTGGGCATAGGTTATTTGGGTTTTTTGTCTGTGAAACCCACAAACTCGGGCTGTAATAAAAGTAACCCTCGAATCTTTCACAGATAGCCCACTTCATGGCTAGGAACTCTATTTTTTCCAGAATGCAATGGTAGTTCTTCCCCAGCTGCTGCCCAAAGTTCGGGAACCCAAATACCAATGATTTCAAAAACTTGCCATCTTGACTTGGGTAAAAAGACTGCCCCAAAGTCCCACTTGTGATGCATCCAATGAATAAAAAAGGAAAACAGGGAAGCCCCGGGAAACCCATGACTGGGGGTTTTTGACTAGCCCACCCGTCAACTCTTCCACACTTTTTGGGTGAGGGGGGATCCCATTTTTGATGGGGTTTTTGGGGGCAGAAGGGGGATTTTTTTCCCCCTTTGGGGTTTGGGCGGGCCTTTTGTTCAACTTCTTTTCTTCGGTGTCACCGACTTGAGGTTCCGCAAAAAAGAGCATACAAGGGGGGCTGAAATTTTTGGGAAAGTTCGGGATGTAAGCCGGAAAATTGGATAGGAAGCCTAGGACCTTTCTAAAATTCCCCCAAACCAGTGGATGGGGGTTTGTTTTTTCAATACCATCACTGGGGCAATTTTTTGCGGATCCCTAGTATAACCCAAACCCCAGGGCACGATTTTTCCCCCGGAACCCGACTTTTTTTTTGAACAGTTTACAAATTTTTTGGGGTCACCCTTTACCCCATGTTGCCCGGTATCGCTTCAAGACAATTCTCACATTCCCCTATGTGTTCAAAAATTCTTACTGGGTAAACAATTGGGCAAACCCAATATGGCTGACCCAAAAAGGGCATCCCCAGGCCCTCCCCCTGGCCTTTCCTCGGAAAATTCCCCAGGAGAAACTGATCCAAAAAAAAGGGGGTGCGGGTCCACTCATACAAACCCCCGGGTGTGAAAGAAAGCCCCGTTTAAAAGGCCTCTGGATTCTTTTAAAAAAACCTTGGGGGAAGGGGGTTTCCTTGGTTTCCCCGGACTAGAATATGGACTTCCCGACAAACTGTCTAGCATGTCCCTTTGGGTTTTTTGGTATTGGGTGACGGTCAAGGGGGCTGACCTCGGTTCAGCTCCTCTGTAAACAAAAGCAATCTCCCTGTCCCATCATTCTTTTTGACACGGGCAATTGGGGATGAATAAGAGGGCTTGGGCTTTTTGAATCCAACCCCCTGTTATGAGGTCCTTTAAAAGGACTCTTTTACTTGCCTTTTTGTAGTGGTTTTAGGGGACGGGCCCGTACTCTTTTTACTGGAAATAGTGTCCTTAAGGGTTTATTTTTATTTTGGGGTTTAAAGGAATTTCAAAACCCACATCCAAAACATCTTTTGGGGAAAATGCATTACACCCTCCTTAAAAAAATTTGTCTCACAATTTTGGGTTTTTGGTTTTGCAAATCAATGCCTTTAAGAGACACGGGGGTCCCCCTTTCTCTGGGGGAGGACATTCCCCGCTCAGGGGGGGCAACTGTTAAAACTGGGGTTTGGGGTTGTGCTCACCCCCCGGGAAACTGAACTGGCCTAAATTGGCTGGGTACACTGTTTTTATAGCTTCAAGGGTCCCCCAAAAACAATTTTTTGAGGCCAACCTCACTTTTATGCTTTGAGGAGTTTTTATAACTAAAAACAGGGGACTTTTGGGAAACCCCTGTAAGGAATATCACCACAGTCTTTACCTGTAAAAGATGGGCCTTTTGGGGAAACTGTGTAGGGTTCTGGGACAAACAGCATTCTCTGTGACCTTTTTTCGGGGGTTCCACCCTCACCCAAAACTTCACTTCCCCAAGGCCGTGGGGTTTGCTGGAATAGTAATGGGGCAAGCCTCTTTTTACTTCTCTGAAAACCACTTCAGCCTGTTTGCTTTTTTTAAATTTTTCCCCCACAACGTTTTGGGGGTTTTTTGTCGCTGGGCAAAGGGGTGGTTTTTTAAAAGAATCTACCAACGGTTTGGGGGGAGAAAACGTTCCCGTGGAAACATTCCTCAATCACATTGAAAACCCAGATTTGGGTTCTTCTTTGCCACAGATTGTCACTTGTGACTAGGAAAGGGGACTAATAACCCAAAGGGGTTGCGGGTTTTAGGGGGAAGGGTTTGAAAGCTGAAAAGGGGGGGCCCCCCCAACCCCCCCCCCCATAAAAGGGTTTTCCAGGGGCTTGGGGACCCGGGGCTGGGGGGGGGGGGCCCAAAATTTCCCCCAAGGGGGGCCAAAAAGGGTTTGGGGGGGCCCAATTGGGGCCCGGAGGCGGGGGCATGGGGTAGATATTTTCTTCTCCCCTCCTTCATTTAGGGGGAAAAAATTTCCTGGGCGGGGTGTTTTCCCCCCAGAGCTTTAAACCAAAAGTCCCTTTAAAATTTAAATTTTATCCCGGGGAAATTTTCACCAAAAAGGCAGAAATCCCTTTTTTTTTGGGTTTTCCCCTGATAAATTTCTGGGTCTTGAGCGAAACAAAGACCCCCACACTAAAGTTGGGTGACAGGTGATGCTGTTCCCCCTTGTAACTGTTTTGGGGACGGGGCACACACCTGTGGTTAGTAAAATGGCGCAGCTGTTTTTTTCATCCTGGATGGTATTAGGGTTAGAGGTTTTTTTGGTTTTGGGGCTGCCCTTTTTGTTGAGGTTATTTGGGCGGCCCCCCTCCCCCCCAACCCTTTTTTTAGCTGCTTGAATCTTGGCACTCTACACTCTTTTTCAAAAATCCCCTCTTGACCACTTTTTTGACAGTGAAAAACAGTAAATATCTTTTTTTTTGGGGTCTTGGGAGGCCTCACATGCAGGGTGCTTTAATTCTGGGAAATTTCACCTGTGCCTTCGGGTTTTTACTTGGACAAACCGGTTTTGGAAAACCTGCTCATCCGGGTAGTTCCGAAACCGAATTTCCCCCATTACTTCCTCCCAGTTGGTGGGCCACTGTTTTTTTTTTAAATGGTACCTTCTGGGGGATTAAAGGTGGATGGGCAAAAAGGTTCTTTTCCCCCCCGTTTCCTTTTTGGCTGCACGCTCATTGGGGTCAACTTTTGGTTGATTTTCTTTTTGAGTCCACCAGTTAAGCCCTTTTTTAGCTTTTTTTTCTCTCTCTAGCTCAAAAACACTGCCCCATTTAAACTTTCAATTTAACACTTCTTTTGGGGTAAAAAGGGGCCTTTAAGGGACTGTTTAGCTGGAATTGAGTTTTACAAAGTAACCCCCGTCCCAAAAAACCCCAAAAACTTCCTCTGAACTAGCCCCCACCCTCAAAACCCCTCCCACCTCTTTTTTTTCTCCCGGATGCAAAAAACAGTTTTTTTTTTTGAGTGCAAAAGGGTCTGGGCAAGAAGTCTTGAGGGGACTCTTTTTCGGTCTTGAGAATGGTTTAAACAGTTTTGGGATACAAATCAGAGGGGCTTTTTCCTTTTAATGCCCCCTTTTTAAATTGTTTTTAACTGGAGCAAGGTGAATTTTTCTTTTATCTCCAACATTTCCTGGATGCAAACCCCCGGAAAAATGGGTTTTACTACCGCCTCAATAATCTCTTCCTCCCCCCTGAAAACCCCTTTTGTATCCCCAAGTCTATCTGGGGAATCAGGGTTTGGTAAGACAGTCCCCTCTTTGTTCTCCCTTCACCCAAAAATTTGGGCCCTTTTTTTTTGAAATTTTTTGCGGGTTATCTCTTGGGCTGGGGTTGATCTTCTTTTTTGTCCCCGGTTTGAAGCAGTTGGAACTTTAAACAGGATGCCCCTTTCCCCAAAAATGTCCCTTTTCAGATTCCTGCACTGTCTTTTGTAAAGCAAAATTTAAAAGGTCTTTTAGCTCCTTAAGCTGTGTCAGTTGGGAAGACATGGGCACTTTCTGGGTTTCCCGGAAATGTTTCTGATTTCCCCATCCCCCAAACCCGGCAATAAACTGATTAAATCTCTGAAGAAGGCCCCAAAATAGCGCCTCTTCCCCCACTATCTTTCCCTCTCATCCAGTAATCGATTTAGGGGGTGTCAAAAGAGGGCCGGGGGGGTTTTGTGAACAGCAAGATGGGGCCTCTGGTATTTTTAAAATCTTGCGACGGGTTTTCCAGTTCTGCATAAACAAGCAGGGAGAGACTCCCTGAAACTTATTGATGTGGGCCCTCCACATCCTGGCTGAATTTTTTGTGGATTTTCTTTTCTGGGAAAAGGGGACCTGGGTGCCCCTTTGCTGACAGTTATCTGTCTGCGGGGAAGGGCTGGGCTATGTGGGGAAATAAGCTATCCCCCCAAAGCTTTGGGTTCCCGCCCTTTCAGGGGAAAAATGGCGGGGGAAATCACTGGGGGAAAAACGCTGATGAACCTTTCCCCTGCCCTGCTAAATCTTTCCCTCCCCCATCTGGCTGGCCCCCTGGAGACCCCCCTCCAGGTTCCTGAGGGGCCCCTCACCTTCAGGGTGTTCACCCTGTTTTTACTTTTTGATTCCACCAAAATCCCCCGGGACGGGCCAGCAAAATGTTATCCACACCCACTGTGATAGGGTTGCAAAAATGGGGGATAAGAAATTCTTTAGGATTCTGGGGAACTTGGGGGGGTTTGCAAATGAGTTTTGGGCCCCCTTTTTATTTTTTCTCACAGCACACAACAAAGTTAACAGTTCCACTATAGGCATTTTAAAAGGGTTTAAATTTAAGTCCATTTTCCATAAAAGTAACTTCATAAACACAATGTTAAAAGCAATGCAATGGCTCCTGGAATTCCCCCCATTTAAAATGCTTACAGGGGGGAAAAACTCACAGATACCTAGGGGTTTTTTCCCTCATATCCTGTCCCCTCCGGCTTTTGGGTTGCTGGGTCTCTCTTCACTGTCCGGGGGGTGCATTGGCGCAGCACACACAGGCTCGGTTTGTTTCTGTCGGGGGCTCTACTTCTTTTGTGGGCCTTTTCCCCTGTGGCAAGGGCCTAAACTACCCAAAATCCACTCCTCCAACAGTGGTTTCCAGCAACTTCCCGTTCCCCCTCCCCTTTTTCTAGCATGCACAACACTAGGTTTTTACGTCCTTTTAGTCCCCTGTGCGGGACAAAAACCCAAACCCTGCTGTGTCCCTTTTCTTTTGGCCCCCCTAATGGGCCCAAAGGGGAAGTAACTAATTTTCACTTGATTTAAAACAGTGACAAAAGAGCTTACCCCGGGTCACATGTATAAATCCCCATTCACAAACACTCCCGGCCCAAAAAACGGTTAATTCCCTTTTCCCCCATACATCCCCGCCCAAAACCCCCGTAAAATGTCCCCCCATTTAAAAATTACCCCTCCTCACACTGTATATATCCCCATACATCACCGCACACTGTTTTATAAAATCGCCCATACCCCCTCCACCCCGCAAAACTGTTTTTCCCAAAATAAAATGGTTTTAAACAGCCCCCCCTGCCAAGAAAAACCAGCCCCTTTTCATCATATATTCAAAAAATATTTATTAGGTTCCACTAAAAGCACAAAAGACATATAAACAAGAAAATCATAAAGCAATACGCTATCCACTCCTTATGCACTTCAAGCCTCAGAAATCAAGGGCTCTTAGTCATAGACCTACATCTAAGAGCCCTTGTCTGCTGAGGCTCAAACTTCAAACTTTCGGATGGAGCCTTACCCCTGTCAGCCCCTCACCTGACCACGAACATGTACCAGTATCTCTTAATAATAGTCATGCAGTTACTAGATAATACAAGGAGTGAATACCTCACCATACATATCACATCATACTGCTACCAAACCAATCCTACTATTACTAGCACTGGGGCTTGGTGTCAACCATGGGTTGACAAAAAAAAACCCACTGCTGGTTGGCACCAAGCCCCAGCGCTGGTAATAGGGAAACGTTTGTCACACAGCTCTATTATTAACACTAGGAAAAAAATGGTTAAAAAAAATACAGCAAAACAACACAAAAATACTTTATATAAACCCTCCCCAAAAGCATCCCTCGTTGACCCCAAAGTGGAGCCATTTTGGGTATTTATACCTGAAGCACTATAAAGGCATCAGATGGTAAATACCCCTCTAAGATATACTGCGGCCCCTGGGAGAGGTAGAATGTGAAAATGTGGCCCTTGGACCAGAAAATGTTGTTCCCCCTGGTATATATAAGATTAAAGTAAATGCAGATATTGAATTCTCATTTGATATTCTGTGCTCGCCTGAGCACGAGAACATTTTATTATGGCATCAACATGAGTCTTTGCACACAACTCTAAACCTGTGATGCAATAATTAGACATTTTGTACTCAGGAGTCAGGTAACTATGACTCAGCAGAGTGGTCACCGGACGCCGAGAGCAGCCATGACGAGGCAAAACTGGAGAACAGACTGAGGGAAGGGGAGGGTGCTGGTTATCATGGAAACTGTACAGATTAGGCCTCAATAGAGGACCTGCCGCTTGTCAAGTAATTTTAATAAAGGTGAAAATACCTCATTTATGTATGTTCAAATTTGACTGCACATTGTGTCTAATAGAAAATCTGCGTCTCAGCGCACACAACGCTTATACAGTGAAGGAAATGATTATTTGATCCTTTGCTGATTGTGTAAGTTTCCCCACTGACAAAGACATGAACAGTCTATAATTTTAAGGGTAGGTTCATTTTAACATTGAAAGATAGAATATTCAAAATAAAATCCAGAAAATCACATTGTATAAATTATATAAATTTATTTGCATTTTGCAGTGAGAAATAAGATTTGATCCCTCTGGAAAACAAGACTTAATACTTGGTGGCAAACCCTTGTAGGCAAGCACAGCAGTCAGACTTTTTTGTAGTTGATGATCAGGTTGGCCCACATGCCCTGTAGGAATTTTGTCCCACTCCTCTTTGCGATCATCTCAAAATCATTAAGATTTTGAGGCTGTTGCTTGGCAACTCAGAGCTTCAACTCCCCTCCATAAGTTTCTATGGGTTTAAAGGTCTGGAGACTGGCTAAGCCCCCTCCATGACCTTAATGTGTTTTTTTTCTGAGCCACTCCTTTGTGGCCTTGGCTGTATGTTTTGGGTCATTGTCTTGCTGGAAAAAAACATACCATGACCCAATTTTAATGTCCTGGCGGAGGGAAGGAGGTGTCACCCCGGGATTTTACGGTAACATGGCTCCACCCATTCTCCCATTGATGAGGTGAAGTAGTCCTGTGCTCTTAGCAGAGAAACATCCCCAAAACATAATGCTTCCACCTCCATGCGTGACAGTGGGGACAGTGTTCTTTGGGTCATAGGCAGCATTACTCTTCCTCCAAACATGCTGTTACGGATGTCCCTGCGACCCCCGTGTCGCGTCGCAGGCACACCCGCACCTCTGCAGCGTCCTCAGCTGCAGCTGCTTACCTCGCCACTTACCTCGCCACGCTCCTGTTCACATCCCGGTGCGCGCTTGGTCTCACCGGGCGCTGACCATATTTAAGCCCTGCCCCTTCCTTAGCACCTTGCCGAATCGATAGTGCCCTGTGCCTTGAGAGGAAGCGTTCCATATAGTGTCTTGCATTATCCTGTGTACTGTACTTTCTGCCTCCATCCCTTGACCACGAACCTTTGCCGCCTGTCCTGACCTTCTGCCCGTCCCCGACTACGAGTCTGCCTAACGATTCTGTACCACGCCACACCTCGGCAGCCACCACAAGCAAGTCACGTCAGGGGTAGTGACCTGGTAGCTATCCGCCGCAGCAAGTCCAGCCCACTTTGTGGCGGGCTCTGGAGAAAACCGGACCTACTTAGACTCTGCTCCCTGGCGTGCCTATATACCATCGCTTGCAGTGGTCCAAGGATCCACTCCCCACGACCGTACAGTTCGTTTCCGCCATGGATCCCCGCCAAGGGTCCCTTTACCGAGTGTCCTCTGACATAAACCACCATCGTGGCCCAACAGTCGAAACAGATCGCTCAGCAAGCGCAGCAGCTTAACCAGCTGTCTACTATGATGCAGCAGCTCCTCGCTACTCAGCAGCAGCAGTCGGCTGCCATAGCTCCTTCTGTGGCAGCCGCTCCGGGGATGTCCGCCGGTCCTAAACTCCGGTTGTCCATGCCGACGAAGTTTGATGGAGACCCAAAGGTCTGCAGGGGCTTCATCACCCAGTGTTCCCTCCACGTGGAACTTATGGCTGGTCAGTTCCCATCGGAAAGGTCCAAGATGGCCTTCGTGGTCAGTCTCCTCTCCGGGAAAGCCCTGGCCTGGGCGACCCCCCTCTGGGACCGAGGCAATCCGGTCACTGCTGATCTTGTGACATTCCTGCAGGAGTTCTGCAGTGTCTTAAAAGAGCCTGCCCGCGCTTCGTCCGACGAGACCGCATTGCTGAATCTGCAGCAAGGGAACTCCTCCGTAGCTGACTACGCCATGCAATTCCGTACACTAGCTTCGGAGCTGGCTTGGAACAATGCAGCATTGTGCTCAACCTTTAAGAAAGGCCTCTCCAGCCAGATTAAGGATGCCCTCTCCAACCGGGACCCACTGTCTTCATTAAGCGAGCTCATCCATCTGGCGACCGGGATTGATATCCGTTTCTAGGAGAGACGTGAGGAGCTCCGCCAAGAGCGTGAACCGATCCGAACACGTCGTCAACCCCGTCTTGCGCCGGTGTTTCTTTGGCCTCCACTGCCTCCTCCCCAGCCAGCCATGGAAGAGGCCATGCAAGTGGACAGAGCCCACCTGACTCCGCAAGAACTGACTCGACGACATGAGGAGAACCTATGTCTCTACTACCGCAGGGGTTGTCCGCTCCGTCCGCAACGTCCGGGAAACGAGCGCACCTAGGCTTCATGGGAGAGGCGTCCCTAGGTGTGAACAATCCCTTTCCACGGCTCATGCTGCCAGTTCTTGTCACAACCAATTCCGGGATCTCGTTTCAAGTGGCTGCCTTCTTGGATTCCGGATCTGCCGGGAATTTTTAATGGATGCGCTTTGGGTGGCCAAGTATCGTCTCTCGGTGTCCGCTTAGCCCAAAACCCTTGGTTTATCTCGTCCGTTAGTGGCGAACTTCTTGAGTGACTCCATCCTTTTCCGGACTGAACCGGTGGTCCACCCAAGCGGAGCTTTACACAAGGAGAAGAACGCATTCTTTCCCTGCTACCCCGCTCTTCCTCAGCTGTCCTCCTGGAGCTCCGGGGGCAGCAGCATCAACCCCCCATGCTTTGACTGGAAGACGGGCGAAGTTTTGCGTTGGGGTCAAATTGCCTGTCTCGCTGCCTAACAAACACCTCCGCCGGGTGCGCCCCATTCCTCCACAGTCTCCTTTCAAGCCCTTACCAGGCTTGCCACCACCGTATCAAGACTTTTGGGACGTCTTCTCAGAGAAGCAGGTGGAGACTACCTCCCCACCGTCTTTACAATTGTCCTATAGACCTACGCCCAGGGCATCCACCCCGGGTAGGGGCTACTCACTCTCGTACCCGAAACTCAGGCTAATTTCGGCCTACTTTAAAGAAAACTTACAAAAGGGCTTCATCCGCAAGTCCACTTCCTCCGCAGGGGCCGGAAATTTTTCTTTGTGGAGAAGAAGGATGGTTCCTTTACACCCTGTATCGACACCGCGGTCTCAACAAGATCACTATCAAAAACCGGGATCCCCTTCCCATTGATTACTGAACTCTTCGATTGTCTCCGTGGAGCTAAAGTCTTCTCCAAGTTTGGTGTATAATCTCGTCCGGATCCGAGAAGGTGACGAGTGGAAGACGGCCTTCAATACTCGTGATGGCACCTTCGAGTATTTAGTGATGCCCTCGGCTTGTGCAACGCCCAGCAGTCTTCCAAGAATTTGTCAATGACATTTTCAAATCTCCTGTATGGGCTGCGTGGTTGTCTACTTGGATGACAATTCTGGGTGTTTCGCCTGATCTGGAGACCCACCAGTCGCATTTTGCGCCAGTTCTGAAATGTCGCGTGAGAACCTCTCTATGTCAAGCTAGAAAAGTGCCTGTTTCACCAGACTACACTCCCGTTCCTCGGGTATAAATCTCCCACAAGGGCCTGCAGATGGACCCCACTAAACTCTCCCGTCGTTCTACACTGGCCAAGACCCGTCAGCCTCCAGGCCATACAATGCTTCTTGGGCTTTGCAAATTACTACAGGCAGTTCATCCCACATTTCTCGAAGTTGGTAGCACTGATTGTGGCTCTCACCAAAAAGGATGCCAACCCGAAACTGTGGTTCACCAGCCGCCAAAAGGCCTTTTCCCCAAACTGAAAGCAGCATTTGCCTCCCGCACCTGTGTTGTCCTCAGCCTGATACCGAGAAACCCTTCTTCTTTAGAATAGGAACGTCCCTCTTCCCCGTGGGGGGGCTGGGGGCGGTCCCCTCACCAAAAGGGGTCCAAAGGCAAGACTCGGACCTGTGGGTTCTTTTCCAGAACATTTTTTATCACCCTGCGAAAGGAACAAAACATCGGGGATCGGGAGCTTTAAGGCCATTAAGCTCGCCTCTGGAGGAAGGGCGCCACCTCCTGGAAGGTGCTCGATATCCTGTGAATATCTACACTGACCACAAAAATCTCCTCTAACCCTCCAAACAGCGCAACGTCTAAACCCACCCCCAAGCAAGGTGGTCTCTGTTCTTTCGCCCGTTTCAATTAACGTTATCCATTTCCAACTGGCAGAGAAGAATGTCCCAAAGGGCCCATGCCCTTTCCCGTGCCTCTGATGTAAGTGGAGAAGAGGAGGGGCCCCTCCTCGGCACATCGTACCTCCAGAATGTCTGATATCTGCAGCTCCCATAACCCTCCAACGTGCTCCTCCGGGTAAGACGTATGTGCGCAATGCGCTTCCGGCTAAGGATTCTGAAATGGGGCCACTGCTCTCATATTGCTGGACATTCGGGGGTGCGGAAGTCCCTTTTTCTTTGACTCCCGGTTTCTAAATGGTGGCCCGAAACTCGCTAAAGATGTAATGATTTGTGGAAGCCTGTACCACCTGTCCCGCAACAAATTACCACGCCTCAAACCTGCGGGTTTGCTACAGCCTCTGCCGGTTCCTAACAGTTCCCTGGGGCCACCCTTGCCATGGACTTCATCACCGAACTGCCTCTGACGGTAATAAAGGTTTTCTGGGTGGTCACTGACCGTTTCTCCAAAATGGCGCACTTTGTTCCCCTGCCAAATCTACCTTCTGCTCCCCGACTCGCCAATCTTTTTTTTAAGCATATCTTCAGGCTGCATGGACTTCCCCAAACACATTGTTTTCTGACCGGGGAAATTTCAATTTGTCTCTCGGTTTTTTGGCGAGGTCTCTACTCACTACTACAAGTTGATCTGGAAATTCTCCTCTGCGTACCACCCGCAATCCAAAATGGTCCCGGTAGGAAAAGAGTGAATCAGTCTTGGTTTCCTATCTCCGCCACTTCGTGTCCACAAGACAAGATGATTTGGGCCAGTCTGTTGCCATGGGCAGAATTGTACTACAATTCTCTCGAATACGATTCTGCTGGGGCGTCCCCCTTCTTCATTGTCTTCGGTCGGCACCCTCGTCCACCCCTTCCGCTGCCCTCTGCCTCTTCTGATGTCCCTGCGGTGGACAATCTGGTTCCGTACCTAATCAGCCCCTATGGGAGGAAACACACGATATTTGCTTTTGGGCCTCTGCTCGTATGAAAGCTCAAGCAGACAAAAAAGAAGACCCCCTCAATCCTTTGCTCCAGGATATGGCTATCTGCCAGGTACGTCCGCTTGAAGATCAATCCGGTGGCCTACAAGCTCCGACTTCCCCCTACTAAAGGGGCATCCCAAACTCCTTCCACGTCTCCCTGCTGAAACCCCCGGGCATCCCCTAACCGGTTTCTCTCGGTCAGTGGTCTCCCCGTCTCCCGCAGCTGACTCCACCAATGTTTTTACCATCAAAGAAATTTTTGCCATGAAGATGGTTAGGGGGAGACGATTTTTTGGGATCGACTGGAAGGGGTATGGGCCGGAGGAAAGGTCGTGGGAGTCGGAGGAGAACATCCTGGATCAGGGCCTCTTGTCTAAGTTTATGCGGGCCAGAAAGAGGGGTTGGCCAAAGGAGGGGGGGGGGGGTACTGTTACTGTGCAGGCACACCCGCACCTCCGCAGCGTCCGCAGCTGCACACCCGCCCCGGCAGCTCTGAGTCCCTCTTACCTCGTCACGCTCCTGTTCTCGTTCCGGCGCGCTCCTGTTGCCGGCCGGGAGCGTACTCGCCCACTAGTGCGCACACGTGGCACTACAAGCAAATTTAAAGGGACAGCGCGCCGGTGATTGGTCTCACCGGGCGCTGACCCTACTTAAGTCCTGCCCCTTCCTTAGCACCTTGCCGAATCGATAGTGCCCTGTACCTTGAGAGGAAGTGTTCCATATAGTGTCTTGCGTTATTCCGTTGTACCGTACCTTCTGCCTCTGTCCCTCGACCACGAACCTTTGCCACCTGTCCTGACCTTCTGCCTGTCCCCGACTACGAGCCTGCCTAACGATTCTGTACCACGCCACACCTTGGCAGCCACCGCAAGCAAGTCATGTCAGGGGTAGCGACCTGGTAGCAATCCGCCGCTTTGCGGCGGGCTCTGGTGAAAACCGGACCTACTTAGACTCCGCTCCCTGGCGTGTCTTAATACCATCGCTTGCAGTGGCCCAGAGGATCCACTACCACTGACCTCTACAAATGCGAGTTGAGTTATTGCCAAAGATCTCAATTTTTGTCTCATCTGACCACAGCACCTTCTCCCAATCACTCACAGAATCATCCAGGTGTTCATTGGCAAACTTCAGACGGGCCTGCACATGCGCCTTCTTGAGCAGAGGGACCTTGCGGGCACTGCAGGATTTTAAACCATCACGGTATAATGTGTTACCAATGGTTTTCTTGGAGACTGTGGTCCCAGCGGCCTTGAGATCATTAGCAAGTTCCCCCGTGTAGTTTTAGGTTGATCTCTCACCTTCCTTATGATCAAGGATACCCAACGAGGTGAAATTTTGCAATGTGCCCCAGATTGATGCCGATTGACAGTCATTTTGTATTTCTTCCATTTTCTTACTATTGGACCAACAGTTGTCTCCTTCTCACCCAGCGTCTTATTTATGGTTTTGTATCCCAGCTTTGTGCAGGTCTATGATCTTGTCCCTGACATCCTTAGAAAGCTCTTTGGTTTTGCCCATGTTGTAGAGGTTAGAGTCAGTGTTGCGACCGGCGCCCGCGACTCCTCCTGCGGGCGCCGGCGCAGCTCTGCCCCGGTCCCCGGGACGAGTGCCGCCGCTGCCTGGGTGTCGGGCGCACTCGCCCTCCGGCGTGCCAGTACTTACCCGGCCGCGCTCCTGTGTCCCTGCAGTCTCCTGCTGTCTGGCGCGCGCGTCCCTGTGATCTAAGGCGCGCGCGCGCCGGCTCTGTGAGATTTAAAGGGGCAGTGCGCCGGTAATTGGGTAATTGCCGGGCACTGCCTCTATTTCACCTGGGCGCTTCCGCCCACTCCCTGCCGGATCTTTAGTGCCTTGCCTATCGAGAAAGCGTTCCCTATGTCTCGTCCTGATCTACTGTGTACCGTATCCTCGCTTCCGTCTCTTGACCACGAATCTCTGCCGCCTGCCCTGACCGCCTGCCTGTCCACGACCACGAACCATAGCCGCCTGCCCTGACCTTCTGCCTGACCCCGACTACGAGCCTGCCTGACGATTTTGCACCACGCTATACTTCGGCTGCCACCGCAAGCAAGTCACGTCAGGGGTAACGACCTGGTAGACTCCCGCCACAGCAAGTCCATCCCGCTTTGCGGCGGGCTCTGGTGAAAACCGGACCTACTTAGATTCCGTTCCCTGGCGTGGCTTACACCATCGCTTGTGGTGGTCCAGTGGATCCACTTCCGCGTCCGGAACCGTAACAGTCAGACTGATTGACTCTGTGGACAAGATCTTTTATAAAGGTGACTATTTAAAACAGCTGTCTATAATGCAGGTAACGAGTTGATTATGAGCATCTAACTGGTCTGTAGGAGCCAGAACTCTTAATGGTTGGTACGGGATCAAATACTTATTTCTCTCAGCATAATGCAAATACGTTTCTATAATTTTCTGGATTTTATTTTGGATATTCTGTTTCTCAATGTTAAAATTAACCTACCCTTAAAATTATAGACTGTGGCATGCCGTGGGGATCGGGAGTGTTGCTTCGCTGATGGACACACAGAGAAGAAGACCCCTAACCTTTAACGCAGCCAAATTTAGATATGAGGGAATGACAGGGAATCTATTTTATTATCTACGAGTATGTAGTTACATGCATAAAGTATTAAAACAGCTGGGTGAGAGGGAGTGGACAGACCCATTTCTTCGAGTCACGACCGACTCACAACGCTCAAAAAGATTAATAACACTCTTCTATAACCTACTGCGCTCCCCAATAGACTATTCAGTGAAACCAACTGGGTTGAGCAATTGGACCAGGGACTTGCCCTCAATTACCCAGGAGGATATCATACAATCCGTGAAACAAGCAGCAAAATATCTTCCAGCAATGACTCACTGGGAAATGTCCTTTAATATAGCGCACAGAGCATATGTGTCACCAAAAAGGAGGGTTTGTGATGGGTAACCCCGGGTCCCATGCTTGCCTAAAGTGTGGTAGTCCGTACGCAAACCTGTTTCACTGTCTATGGTCCTGCCCACAAATACAACAATTCTGGCTCCGAGTTCAAACTTTTGTGACCACCCATTTATTACCCAACTGCCCCGCACAACGCGTCCTGGGGAATTTTTGGTATCCTCCCACCAGACTATCACTCTATGGCTAAAACATCCAAAAAACTTTGGTTCTACATATCAGGGGCGGCTCGGAAAACAATTTTGCACTATTGGATACAGCCCAACCCACCCACCATACGCTTATTCCTTGATAAGTTATCCCATATCTTCCGTATGGATTGGGTGGAAACGATGTCCCAAAAAGAAAACAAGACCAAACAATTTTTCTCAGTATGGAAACCATTTATTGCCATCCTCCCAACTCACATACAACTTAAATTAAAACAATGTTTTGGCCTTACCACTTGGTATTTAGAAAACCAACTCACAGGAACCCCACTGATTCCTTGAGAATGGAGATGGATTATGTGAGGAGAATCCACTCCAAAATATGACAAAACATCTCCAACATCCAATCTAGTCAGATCACAGATAGGTCCCAGCCTCCCAGGAAAGCTCCATTTACACGTTAATTAGCCCAGCCATGACCCATTGTAAATGCTCTCCATAGGATGTTGGCACAGCAGGATACATGGACACCTCAAAAGAACCCTCACTTCCATTAATTAGCACTGAACAAATGCTGCCTCAAACCCCCAAGCTTCAAAGACTTCAATTAATCAAACCTAGCCGACCCATCTCCGCTATTTCATATCAATTCATAGGCGATCCGCTCATAACGCGTCCCTGGCGAGTTCATATCGCAAAACAGGGAACTCCCCACACCCACCGCCACCATTTCCAGGGTTCGGGGGCGCAGGGGGACCGAGATATCCAGAACCGGACCTATGGAGCCCATAAGATAGGCGTGTCTAATATCCGGGCGTCGTGTAGGTCCAGCCGGTTCTGATGGTGCTACCGGCTCGGTTCTGTGCCAATGCCCTGCCGCGTTATGGTCCATTTTTGTGTTTGTATCAGAAACTGAAATGACCTGAGTGGGAGGAGTTCTTAGACCGTCCCAGGGTTTTGTGGGGGCGTGTAAGGTGGCTGCCACGTGGGCTGTCCCCTCACAGATATAAGCAGGAGCCCGTGTGGGCTCAACTGTTGATCCATGGAGGGGGGCACCTAAGAGCATTTCCAGGAGAATCCACCCACAGAAGCCAGGCCCATACGCCCCCCATGTAGGCCCAAAGGTAACTTACCCATTTTAACTGCCTTTTGTCTGTAACCCCATGCCTGTATGTGCACCTCTGACTCTTCCTGTATATTATTATCCTTTTGTATATATTTGTCTAGTGTCCCCTCCCAAGGCTAATTAAATCTATAAACTTTAATTTGAGTTAGCTGTCTTGATCATCGGCCTCACACGCCTAGTACTCGGTCTATGATATTTAGCTACCCAAGGTTGGTTCCGGGCCCTGTTATAAGTCGGTAACGGACCGGTTTTATATACCAAACGAGAGAACTGGTGGCAGCTTGGGTTTTTTCTCCCTGGGCCCGTGTGGACAGGGGTTAACAATAGAACAGTATCTGGCTGACTTTGTGCACCCCTAGGGGGCCGTGCAACGTCGAGATACACCCCAAGTCAGACCGTCGTCCCTCGAGTGGGCCGGCGGTTGGGCTTTTTTCGTCACAGATGACACACCATTCTTTATCCAATATGTCCTGAGGGCGGATCTGACGTCGACTTTGGGCGCTCCAGATGTGTGTACTGTCAGCTGTCTGTTGTGTATGTTCCCCCTTCCCCTCCTGTATGTCCGTCTTACCCCTGCTCTGTACTTCCCTTGATGCTCTTGGTCCCCCCCTTCCACGAACCATTGCGAACTTACACACAAGCTTGAGTTCTTAGGGTTTCTTCTCTTTTATGAGTCATTTTATTATACAATGTGAAATAACTGTATGAGACCAACCTAACCTGAAACGGCGGAATAACACCGCTTCTTGATTGGTCGGCAATTTCCTACCTAATTTATCCACAGATCCTGTGTGCGGGGGTAGTTGGGGGTGATGAAACCCAAAGGTGGAACCATGTGAACGATATCAAGGTCACGGGACTGACCATAACCACCACTTGCACACATGTCCAGGCCCGCACATAGACGACACTCCAGCTACCACAGCTGACCTCCTTATTTTAGATTGGTCTCATTGTAATCGCAAATTGATGTATTCCCTTGATATAAGATGTACTCATGATTACCGCTCCTGAACCATATGGGGACACTGTTACACCCCTAGTTTGTATGTTTCTTTTTACCTGTGTATTTGGAAAATTTTATAAACACACTTTAAAAAAACAAAAAAAACAACTATAGACTGTTCATGTCTTTGTCAGTGGGCAAACTTACACAATCAGCAAGGGATCAAATAATTATTTCCTTCACTGTATAACGCAGCATAAATTTATTCTCAGAACTGACATGTCAATTCCTGAGGCAGATTCCGTGTTGAATCCTTGCATAGTATTTTGGAGTCTGAAATCAGCATCAAATCCACATCAGAAATATCAAAATCTGGTGTGGATTTGTAGTAGTTCTTATTCCCTGCTTGTGTACACAGGCTTCCATAGGTTACCAACCACTTCTCTCTGTTCTAGCAGTTCCGATATGGTGTCTTATCAGCAGTACAGGAACTTGTTTATGTTTCTTACTGACAGATCAGTGTGGCCTTCTGCCCTGCTGTTTAGACCCCTTTATCACCAATGTTTATCTAACAAGCTTAGCTAGAAATAGCAGAGCTGAAATGTCAGTCCCTGCTGTAGAACTGCCCACAGCCTGAACAAGAAGTAGGAGCCTGAAGCTGGCTGTGAAGAGCAGGATCTAAAATTTTCAGAACTGAAAGTCAGATGTGTGAACATACCCTTCTCCTGCCTACAAAGAACACAACTGCTCTAATTGTATCAGTTACAGGCCGTGTTCAGTAAATTCCCAATAATTACTTGCCCTTTAGTCATCATGTATTCAGGGCCAGGACAAGGCAATTTGGTGCCCTAAGCAAGTGGTGCCCTTCCCTCGCACAATTGCGGCAACACAAGAGCGCTATAATTATGGTCTATTAAGATGTATTTATATAAAATAATATATTCACTATACAAAAATACATACACATAGACAATTCTATGGATGACGCCCCTAAATAATGATCATATCACACCGCTATACAAGCAGCAAATATTATCACCATACTGTTACTGCATGAATCAGTATGTCAAGACCAATATTATCAATGATACCGCTATACAGAGAGCAAATAATACCACCACATCATGTCCACATCATAGAATGTAAATCATTTCACTACTACCATATTCCCCCAATATACTGTCCATATATTGGCAGATACCATTGTACACAGGAGCTCTGCAGACATATTGGTGATTACAGTGCAGTTACGTTCAGGGACTCACAGAAGACATCTTTTATGTCGTTCACTTTTCCTTTTCTTCTCCGTGCGGCCTAGACCTCCTAGATGACTTCTCTCTGATACAACTCGTCCATTGCAGAACTTACTACACAAATATCTTAGACTCCTCAATTTTTTTTAGCACCTTCTTACCAGCTCCCACCTCAGTATAAACTGTGCATTGAGGTGTTAGGTGGAGGTGGGGGGAGGGTTATGGGGTGATAGATGGGGGTTGAAATTTATGATGGCACTTGACTGCCTAACACAATATTGGGTGTAGGATAGGGAGAGTGGCTGTGACCTGTACCCTCAAGATCTTATTGTGCAGTCTGAACTCTATCATCTGCACTCCCAGAAGATCTGCCTCAGCCATGACCTTTAGGGGGTGCAGGCAATGGAGTTTAGTACTGTCGTGTTTTTTTTACTGTTTTTATCGTTGTACAGGTTTCTGTCTCTGGACTACGTTGGATTCGTTGGAGTATGTCGGAACAGCATTGGATCCATTTTTTTAATGAAATATTCAACAAGCGCTGGTGTCAGGGAGTGTTTATTTAAATAAAAGGTTTTTTTTCCTGTTGTGCCTGTGGGCTTTTTTTACTGTTTTATCTCCAGTATTAGTAATGAATGTGATTGACAGATGGCTTTCCATTACCATCACTGGGGCTTGGTGTCAGCCAGCAGTGTTTCTTGTCACCCTAGGCAAAACACTAACCCTGTCACTATAACCCTAGTACCCAACGCACCAAGGTTACTGAGAAGAGCCAGGTAACCCTCAGAAGCGGATCATCTAATGCGATGGTCTGCTCCTGGGGTGGCTGTGGCTGGTATTTTTAGGGTTGGAAGGGACCCATATCCATGGAACTTCGCATCCTGATAGTATCAGCCTGCAGCTGCCGGTTTTATCTTGGCTGGTTATAGAAAGTTGGAAGCCATGGCTTCCAAATGTCATTAATTTATCATTGTATTCATATTATGTCTGATAAATACTATGTTTAATGTGTTATGCTACCACCCTGTGGCCACTGTTTGGATATGGTTATGTTGGATATTGATGGTGTAATTGCCATATGTCTTTGCTTTCTATTACTCCTGTCACATTGTTGCACAAAGCTGGAGAGGAAAATTCGTATTGACCTCTATCTGTCATCCTCTATGTGTCATCTCTCAAGGTACATTCAATAAACTACCTAAAGCACATCCACTGCATCTTCCTCACCGGACTCCACATGCAATGGTAATATAGCGAGTTCACTATCTACCATATGCTTGTACAGAGACAGCGCTCACATTTATCAGGGGCAATGTATATCGGTGGCAGAATAGGGGGACCCCCATATATTTTGTCATTCACTTACAGAAAAAAGTATTTAAAAAGAACAATATATGGTGTACTAAAAGGTATATCAAATTGGTCACGGCATTTCTCTTTCAGCATAATTTTTTTCTTTTTGATGGAGCCTTCTACTTACAACAAACTGGGGTGTCAATGGGGGCGAAATTTTCGCCCTCATTGGCTAATCTCGTTATGGCTTGGTGGGAGTCCTCATACATTTTTTGCGCTGACAATCCGTATGTGTCTGACGTGGAGTGGTATGGCAGATACATAGATGACCTGCTATTTATCTGGCGGGGGTCTGTGTCTGCCATACCACTCTTCGTCGACTTTTATTAATAACAATCCTTTTAAACTTTTTTTAAACGTAGGGAGTAAAAAAACAAAAATTTTTTCCCTTTTTTGGATTTGCCCAACGGGGGGGTTCCCCTGATTTTTTATCTCCCAGAGTACTTTCGGGAAAGGGAAAAATAGGGGGTAATACATTCTACATTTTAATAGAGTCACCCGCCCCAAAAACCAAAATTTTAAATCCATTCCTGTAGGAGATTTATTAGGGCAAAAGCCCCAACTGCACAAGCGAATATGAATATCAGAAGGAACCCAAAATAAAATTTTTTGCCAGCGTTTATTGGTGAGAGGTTTCCGCAGGGGTTTATAAATGGGGTTACACAAAAAAGCCCCAAAATACCAAAGCTAAATTATTGCAACCCGTTCAAAAACCTTTTTTTCCAAAACCAAATTTCCCCATGTTGTGTTAGATTAAAATTGCAAATTTCAATCGGGTTTTAAAAACCCTTTTTTATAAACATTTTCCATTTTGAAAAAAGGGAACCCCCCCTTTGCTATTAATTTTTAAAAGATGGTTTGGGGGGTAGTCATTAGCCGTTGAAAAACTTTGGTTTAATTTGGTTTCTCCAAATCTTGTAAATTCTAATTCCCCCCAAACCCCAAATGGGGGCCCGAAATGGGGGTTTTTTTTAAAAATGGGGGGGCCACCCCGGGAAAAACATGTAACAAAGTATTTTCCTATCCCGGAAGTTTTCTAGGGAAACAAATTTTATCCCGATCAAAACAATAAAAGGAATTGTAACACTGTGTCTTGTATACAAAAATTTCATTGTGAATTATATGCAATTTGAATTATTTTGGGTTGCACCACCGCAAATTTGGGTTTGCTATTTTGGAACATCTAAAGGGGAAAAAAACCCTACCATCGCACATTGTCTGGTGCATCCCGCCATTTTATAGAGGCCCACAAACTCTCTTTAACCCCAAATTTTTCAAAACTTTTTGCTATAGGGGAAAAAATTACCCTTTGGGGAAAAAGGGGGGGAAATTTTAAAATAATAAACTAAGATCGTGAGGCCTTTTGGGGTATACCATCTTAATACTATTTTCTCCCCGGGTTTGAAAAGGGGCACTGAGTTTTTTTTATTTTTTAGTTTTAAATTTGGGGGTTGCTATATACTCTACAAACCCATGTCCCTTTTTTTTCCCGGCTAATACTTCCCTTTTGCCGAAGGCCCCTTTTTGTTTTTGTCTTTTAAAATTTTGATTTTCTTTTATATAAAAAATTTTTTTCACTTGTTGTCCTGTGTGGGAAAGACCCAACTGGCGTTTTCCTGCTGTTTGTTTGTGTTCACATTTCCGCTCTTGGGGGCGGGGTGTGAGGTGTTTTGGTCTCCGGGGGCCACGTTAGCGACTCCGCCCCTTTGGGGGTTTTTGGGTTCGTGGGGAAACCGGGGGGTAACCCGGGACAAGGTTCCTTTTGGGTTCCCGGGAATCGTGATGGCGGGAATTTTTCCGGCCCCGGGGGACCGCCCATCGGGGCATTTCCCTTTACACAGGGAGTTTTATAAACTAATGGGATTTAATGTAAAGTTGTAAAATGGGCTGTTGTGAAAGACTAAGGTTATGTGAAAACCCGAAAAAGGGGCAGGGGTTGCAGCCAACCCTTTTCTTGGCTTTTTCATGTCTCCACTTACCTTTTAACAATTTAAAAGGGGATTTTTGGGTTTTTCCCTCGGGCTCGCTGCAATTTTTTTCTTTTCCCTTTTCTGGACTGGTGGGTTTCCCAGAGTTGGCCCGGGCCCTGCAGCCCGAAATTTACAGGGGTGGTGAGCTGGCATATGTTTCCCCTTTTTTGCTTTAGTTTAAAATTTAATAAACTACCTAAAACAATCCCCCTGCATCTTTCCCCCCACCCCGGGCTTTCCCCAAAAGCAATGGTAATTAGCGAGTTCCCCTATCCAAACCCTATGCTTGTACAGAGACAGCGCCACATTTATCAGGGGGGAATGTATAACGGTGGCAGAATAGGGGGACCCCCAAAATTTTTTTGTCATTTTACTTTCAGAAAAAGGGATTTTTAAAAAAAAAAAACAAAAAATTTTTGGTTTTCCCCTGCTTATTTTTTTTTTAACCCGCCAAGGTAAATCCAGCAAAAATTGCGGGGCCCCAATTTCTATCAAAATTTGGGGGGGTCCAGGTATTTGGGAACTTCCTACCCTAAAAAAACCATGCCTGAAACCCAAAACCCCCAGCAAAAAAGTAATGGATCTGTCCGACATGTTCATTACTAACACTGGACAAAAAATAATAATAAAAAAAAAACAAGGGGCAAAAACCCGGGGGAAAAAATACAATTTTTTTTTCAATTAAAAAACTTTTTCAGCTCCCCTCTCTCTTCCAGGTAATGCACTAGAGCAGTAAAAGGGGCGTCAGAATAAAAACAAAGAGCGGTTGTGTTAACGCTGGGGGGGAAAGGGGTTTTCTCTTTTCCGGCTGTTGCTTTGGGTGTAAATTTATTGGGTATGGGGTAAAGGGTCTTTTGATCGGAAAAAAACGTCGCTGCAATTTCGGGATTTTTATTCCTTTGTGCCCGGGTATTTTTCTTTTGGGGGTTTTTTTTTTATTTTTAGTAAAACAATTTTTTTTTTGTTTTTTTTCTCCATTTTTGGTTATATTTTGCTCGTTCAAAATCCCGTTTTAAAAAAATTGGCAAACCCGCCATGTATGGAGCGGGCTCAGCTCCTTGCCAGTTTCATCCCCCACCACCTTGCAGAGGGTTTTTTCCTATTGAATTGTTTCAAATAAAAAAAATAAAACATTTTTTACTTTTTTTAAAAAAAACAATAAATTCCCGGGGCTGGGGGTTGCCATGATTTCGGGGTTTTTTCCCAACTAAACAATTTTTTGTGATCAATTTTTTAATGCTTTCCCCTCTGCCAAATTTTTTTTCTAAAATCGTTTTTTTTTTAGGATTTATATATTTAATATATATATATAAAATGTTTGGGGGAAACCCCAGCCCCTTGCAATTAAAAAGGACAGAGTAAAAATTTTCCCCAAAACCCACAACCTCTGGGGCCTTTTTATTTCAAGGAAAAGGAAAAACCCTTTTTTTTTTTCAAAAATGGACAAACCCCCTAAGGTTTTTCCCGGGGATGTTGTAGGATTTCTGCTGCTTTTAAAAACCATGAACTGTAATTCCTTTAAGGGGGTTTAAAAGATAAGTTAAAATGGAGGGGGAAACCCTTTTTTGGAAAACTTTTTTGACAAGCACGGTTTATGTCTGCTGGGTAACAGGAAGATCACAAAAAAGGGGAAACCACAACTCCCGGGGAAAAATGCATGGAAATTCCCCCAGATTTGACAAAGGGAAATTTCAATGCGATCAGAAATGGTAGTAAACCATGAGGGGACATTCACTGGGTTCCCCTTTCCCCGGGGTTGTGCTTGTCGAAAAAGGTTTCTCGCCCCCCCCGTTTGGGGGGACCCCCAAAGGGGTTCAGGGGTTGGGGGGTAGTTCCAAGTCTCTTTTAAATTGCTTCACCCGTTTTGTTCCAAGAATTCGGATTCCAAGAAGTCACAGAAACTGGAAAGGGGGAAAAAGCCGTCAATTACTGATATGTAAAGGGAAATTTCCCAACCCCCCTTTTCCCCCCCCCCCCCCCCGTTTAGAAATTTTAGCTGAGGTTTAAACTGGATTACAAATACATTGCTGATTTCTTTTAAAAAAACTCCCTATTGGGAACCTGTGAGGTTGGATGGTGTATTACTGCTTATCTTACCCTTTATTTCCATAGGCAAAACCCTTTTAAAACCCCCTTTTTTCTCAATTTTTGCTATCCAAAAAAATAAAAAATATCAAAATTTATTTCTTCATATTAAAATATCTCTATCCTAAGGGCATGTCCCCATAGCACAGAGCAAATAACCGTTGGATTAGCCGACCGTATTTGTTCTGTTTTGGGGGGCGGTTTTACACGGGCCCCAGGAACGGCTTTTTTCCCCAGTTTTTCGAAATTTAAGGGCCCCCCCCCCAATTTCATTGTAATGTTCATGTTCTGCCCGAAAAAAGGGGCAGAACATGTTTAAAAATTTTTTCCGGGGCCACCACATTTTAAAAAAACAAACCGGGAAGGGAAAAACTTACAGTGGGGATCGCCTGCACGGACTTTCCAAGAGGGGCCGTGGGAAAAAGTTTGTCACCGGGGTTTTTCAGACAGCTTTCAAAACCCAAAACCCCTCTGCAAAACCGGGGAAAAAAAAAACCGCCGTGGGGGGGCAAACCCCCAAGAAGCCCCCAAATTTCCCTTTAAAAAATCCTATTTCACCTCTCCTACCATGTAATTTTCTAGTACAACGGCTATTTGTAGCCTAATACTCAATTCCCTCCAGTAGATACAGTAGCCCCGGATATAATTAATTTTCCAAGCAAATACCGCAGAAAAGGGGTTTCTTAATTTGGAGAAGTGGGACTAGTAAAATATTCCCAAAATTTTTTACAAAACCCCCGCCCAGTAAGCAGGTTTTAAAAGGGGGGTTTTTCTTACCAAAAAAACATGTCTCAGATTATTGGGGGGAAATAAAAAAAAAAGACTTTTTTTAAATTGGGGTTTCATTTCCCCTGTACTGGTTTAGCAGATATGAATTCTTTTTTGTTTAAAAAAATCCCTTTTTTTTCTGCTGTTGCGGTAAAAAACGGGCCCCTGGGGCGATTTTCACACCCTAGACACGGGCCCCTGCAAATGTGAATGGCTGGCTGACTTTCAAATTTAGCCTTTGGGATAAAAGCCCCCTAGACAGGGAAAAGGCCCCCGGCCCCGCCCCCCGTGCTGTGATTGGCTGCCCACACACTCTGTGTTTACTCCCCCTCTAGCTGTTTTAAAAACGATAGTGAAACCAAGTCTGGGTGGCCCATTAAAATCTCAGCTCTAGGGGGAAGGGGTCTGGGCAATTAATGGCCGTTTTAAGGGGGTTTTTTCCAAGAGGGTTTATTCACCTCCCACAGGGTTCCCGTCCTTTAAGCGTACTTTTGGGAAAAAAAGTCGTTCTGTTCCCCCAGATTTGAATGCAAAAACCCGCTCCTTATGGAGGGGCCCCCCTTTCCCCCCTGTATGGATAACATAAAGGGTTTTAACCCCTGTGTTGATAAGCTGTTGTATAGATATTCTTGGTTTATAGCCCCATCCCGTAGTTTTTTTTTTTTTTTTTTTTAAAAATTTTTAACCCCTAAAGTTTAAAAATATGAAAATATAAAGGGGTGAAATCTATAAAGTATTCAATACACACATAAAAATCCCCTATATAGTGTTCCCCTCCCTTTCAGTCAAAACCAAGATTTCCCAAAATAGTGATACAAGGGATATATCCCCGGGGGTGAGATATTTGTTGGGGACTATGGATGTGGTTATATTTCAATTTGGGTTAACCTTTTTAAATTTTTTTGGTCTTTACATATGTGTAGAAAATTTTGGGGGGAAAAAAAATTAACCCCGTGAGGGGGCTAGAAAATCCAAACCCCCCCTTGTAAAAACCCAAAAAGCTACATGGGTCTACCCCCTGCCCACCCGCCCAAAACAAATTTTCAACTGAGTAGGGGGCCCTTTTCTGAAAAGGGTTTGCTTTTTCCAAACCCCTCTTTTCAATCAATGTCACTGCAGGAAGCAAGACTTAAAAAGCTGCTGGTTTCAGTTTTTTTGGGGGTAAAATAAGGGGATATAACAGGGGCTTGCTGGAGTTTTGGGGCCCCAAAGGGTGCAACATAACAGGCAGGAGGCTACCGAGGGTTTTTTAAAACCCGACAACCTTTTGCATCCCCTCCCCTTTTTGATGATGTCATAGTTTTTCAGGGGGGGGGAAAACACGCCCCCTGGGGGAGAGAAAACCCCCCGCTGACAGGAGAGAACGCCCCTGTATTTCAAACTCAAATTTAAAAATTTTGCTGGCGCACGAGCGTTTAAACAAAAACATCCCTTTAAATTAAAAAATTTGTGATAGGAGAGGTGAATAGGACTTTTTGAATAGAGACATTTTAATATGAAGTAAATACAAATTTTCAGTTTTTAAAAATTTGATAAAACAATTGAAGGGGAAAGTGGGTTTTAAAAATTGGGCCCAAGGGAACAAATGCCATTTTGGGTAGGGTTCCGTTTTTGGTTCCATTTGGAATTTTGAGTTTTAATTTTTTTTTTATCCCCAATTTAAAGTTGAAGGGCAGGATCCAAATTTCCCGGAAAACCCCAAAGGGAACTTTTTGAATTTGACCCCGGAAAAATTTTTTAAATTCTTAAATTCACTAAAGGGAAGGGGTCCCACTTCCCAAAGGGAAAAAGGGGGGTATTCCCCTTTTGGGGAAAAAAAATTCAAGCTGAGGAGAAAAATTTCTTTTCCATAAGGGTATGTTCAACGGCTTATTTTGGGGGCGTAAATTTTGGACGTATTTAGTCCCCAAATACGTCCCAAAAACGTTTCAAATAATGAAAAATTAGAATTTTTGCCCTTTATTCCCAAAGTAAAAAGCCGTAATTTTAACCCAGGCGCATTTTCACCCCACGTATTTAAAGGGCGTAAAAAAAGTCCCTAAAAAAGATCGTAAAAATTTAAGGGCCCCTGTCAATTATTTAAAGGGTATTTTTCAATTTAAATCCCCCCAAATAAAGAATGGAGATTTATTTTCCCATGAAAAATTTTAACACTTAGTGACATGTATCCCGAAAGTATTTGGGAGATTTGGGCCCACTTTTAAAAAAAAGTCCCTAAAAACGGGCCCCCAAATAACCCCTGTGAAATACCCAAAGGCGGGAAAATGGGGGAAAGCCGCCCCGGGGTGACCACAGCAGGAAAAAGGGCCAAAACTTATTACATAATATTTAATCTATGCAGACTTTAAAAAATATTTTAAAAAATGTGGGTTTTTTTCCAATCTTTAACAACATACAAGTTTTACTCGTAGGTTTTGAAAAAAAACCGATGGAAGCCAGCCATAAAAAACTTCAAGAACAAAACAGGAAAAAATTTTGTTTAAAAAATTACACTTAGAGTTGGCAAACCCCAAAGGGGAGAGGCCATAGAAGGAAAAAAAAACGCTTTCCCATGGGGATTTTGAGAGTAAACTTTTTAAATTTTTTGAAAGGAAAAATGGAGGTCAATCCCCGACATTGAATTGTTTAAAAATTTCTATGGTGAGGCCGTTCCCCGCATTTTCCCAAAAAAAATTTGGGAAGAGGTTAACATCAGACCTATTTTTTAGAGGCTCTTCCCTTAGGGTCCCCTTCTAAAGGGGCCCACTTTGTGAAACCCAGAAAGCCGGGGTTTAAACCCGTTTCTCCAGGAAGGAGGGGCCTGCAGGGCCCCCAGGGTTTTGGGCCCCATTAACCCTTTCAGGTTTTAAAAAAAAAAATTAAACTTGGAGTGATGCCCCAAAAGCAGTCAAAGGGAGCAATCATTTTTTTTGGGAAAAGACCGGGCCAATTTGTTCCATTGAGGGGAGTCACTGCATGATACAGGGGAGATTAAAAGGTTTTTATGACTAAAGGGTTTTACCCTTTGGAATAAATTACAAAAATAAAACCTTGGTTTTGGGTTATACGAAAAAGGGAAGACATTTTTAGTTTTCCCCTCCTCAAAACCAGTGGTTTTGGGAGAAATGTTTCCAAAAATTAACCATTACAAGAACCCTTTTAAAAAGGGGGGCTTAAATTTTTCCCCTTTTTTTTTCCTTCGGGGCCAAAAACAAAACCCAAGTCTAACCTTGATTTTCCCTGCAGGACAATGGGGGCCCCCACGCAGGGTTTGTTTATTTTGGGAAAGCTTCTGGGCATCTTCTCTCTTCATTACTCTTTTCCCTTAAAGAATTTAAGAAAATGATGAAGGGCGACGTATTCAGGTCGAAGTTGATGGACTGAAAATAAGAGAGGATTTTCAGTGTTAGGCAACATCTTTTGTTGTTTTTTTTAAACCCAAACCCGTCCCGAGAATGGGCAAAAGAGATGCCTGGGGGTTTTCTACTGGTGCTAAAAAGGGGCAAGATCAAAATTTGGGGGTACATGAAAAGGCTGGGAAAAAAAATAAATTTTAAAGTTCACTTTTCAAGGGGTTGGGGGGAAATAAAATTTTTTCTATGAGCAAAATTTGGGGGGATTCAGGTTACCAAATTAAATTTAAATTTTCTATGATTGGGAAGGGGTTTTTTATGAAAAGGTCCTTACAAAAAATTTTTCATCTCATCTTGTTCTCTGTGAATCCAAAATTTTCTTTTTTAGAGTTTAGGTTTTCCCCAACCCGTTCTGGGTTTTAAACCTTTAGGAAAAGGGCTTGGCCCCTTTTTCACATCTGTTTCTTTAATTGTATAGAAATAATGAAATGAAGGGATGGCCCCCTAAAAAAGAACATTTTTTTTAAATTTATTTTTATTTTTCTTGGGCAACAAGAAGATATGAGCTTTGAAAGGCAATGTTTAAATTTTTAGTTCACAGCTTCTATAAAAAGTATTGTCGTGTTTGAGTTTTTTTTTTTTTATTTTCATCATATTTAATGTCCAAAAAAAAACCCCGGGGGTTGGGGAAAAAGTGAGTTCACTCCTAAGTGGTAATGGACAAATTGTGCCCAAGTGTCAATATTTTTGTGTGGCCACCCTTAATTTTCCCCCGCACCGGGTTTAAAATCTTTTGGAAAGGAGGTCACTAGAGGGTTCACAAGGTTTTCAGCCACTGGGAAACCTATTAACTCCCCCAAAGGGCATATCACGGGTGGTTGGGTGTTGAGAACTTTTGTCCTCCCCCTCCGGGTTTTAGGAGGGCCCCACAGGGGGTTTTAATAGGGTTTAGGTCTGGGGGAAAGCTGGCATTTCCCGCGCTTTCCCCTCAATTTTTTTTAGCAAGGGAAAAATGTGAGGGGGGAAGTACCCCACCTTTTTGGGAAAAAATTTTATTTATTGTCCCCAAATTGCATATGAAACTTTCATGGATCCCGTGGCTCTGCAAGTCTGAGCATTTTTTTGCTGTGGAGCTACATTGGGGGATTATGAGGGCCTATGGGTTTCCCCAACTGGAGGAAAGGTGTGGCATAAAGGCAATTTCTGGCCTAGTTTTTGTAAGTACCCTGATAATTTTTTTTTTTTTAATAAAGGGGCCCATTGTTATGGTGCAAAATAGAAACTGGTAATGAATGGGGACCCAGATGTATATGGGGCTCTAATATTACTTGTGTTAGCCCTGAGAGGCAGCATCCTTCTAAGGACTATGGGAAACAGAAGCCAATGTGGAGGGTACTCACCATGGAGAGGTAGGTGTAGGAGGCATAGAGCTCCATGTTCACCATGCGGTTGATGGCAGCCTCGCAGTCGCGGTGGAAGTTGTGGCGCACCTGGGATTCCATTGCGGCTTCTTGGTGGTTTTGGTGGTGCAAAAAGGTCACAAAAAAGTTTCAATGTAGAATTAAAAGAGCTTTGAGGAAGGAGCGGAGGACTCAGAGAGGGTTCGGATCAATGACTGTCAGGGATGGTCTGATCTCTCTCTCTACAATACAGCTCAGTATTTATAGCCAGGAGTCCTGGGTGTGACCGGGCTTATCTGCACTTACATTATCTGGATGGAGCCAATCATGTGTGGATCTGTTGCTACCAACCACAGCAAGACAATAAGGTAATGTCACTGATACCAAGGTATACAATGTAACATAACTAGGGTCACCTTACACAGGTAAATATTATATGGGATCCTCCTAGAAGATGCTTTTAGGCTGGAGTCACAAAATACAGTTCTTGTTGCATTTTTTGAGCAAAAAAGGGATTCGAATGGAATAGAAATTATATAAGGTGAACATATACTTCTTCCTTTAGGTTCCACTTCTAGCCTTGGCTTAAAAATCATCATCAAGGGCTTCATATTGATTTACTAAGCTTCTAGGGAAATTGTGTGACTAGCAATCCCCAATACATTATGTGGCTCATTATTGAGTTTTTTTATTATTACATTTTTCTGTAGTCTGATATCCCTAAATAAAATTCAGGGTGACCAATTGTCTTTAGTAGTCACCTAGTTAGTAAATAGAGTACATCTGTATCTAATTTATTCTCATAATAACTACAGCTGTTTTGTGAAGGTCTCAGAGGTTTGTTGGATAACATTAGTGAAAAAACAGCATCATGAAAACCAAGGACCACATTAGACATTGTGGCAAAGCATTGCAGGGTTAGGTTATAAAAAAAAGTTCTAAATATCCATGTATCATAGTATTATTCATGCTAAACCTTTTAGTTTTCAGCAAAAATTGGAAAAAGGTATAATTTTCTTTACATTTCACAAATACTTGCTACTTTGTGTTGCTCTATCACACAAAATATCAATGAAATACATTGAAATTTGTGGCGGTAACATTTACAAATGAGATGGCGCACCCCCCCTCCCCCCTCCCCCCCTCAGGGAACAGCAGCAGAGGACAGAGCAGGAGCAGGGACAGGTGAGTGTCCAACAGGATTGGAGATCTGAGCACAGGCGTGTCTACAGTCTGGGACACAGACCGCAGCGCAAGCCATGACAGCAGAGACCACTGAGGGCCGGGTAAACAGAGCACATCTGCATTTGCAGGAACACAGACTGCAGCGCGGCCCCTGACACCCAGTCGCAGTCCAGATCTAAGTCCCATTGAGAATCTGTTCAGGACTTCACAAACATTCACCAACCAATCTGATGAGCTACAGCCAATTTGCAAAGAATGGGCAAAAATTCATTCCAGCCTCTAGATGTGCAAAGCTGGTAGAGACATCATCCAACAGACTGCATCTGTCATTGCAGATAAAGCTGCTCCTAAAAAGTATTGACTCCGGGGGCTGAATACATTTGCACGCTTTCAGTTTTTAGCAAATTTGGGGAAAAAAGCACATATTATTTTCCTTACATTTCACCAATACTTGCTACTTTGCATTGCTCCATCACACAAAACATCAATGAAATACATTGAGGTTGGTGGCGGTAATGTTTACAAATGAGGTACATTCACATGACAAAGGACAAAATACTTGTTGGATTGTGAATCTTAAAACTGCGTCGTCCAACGAGTATTCGAACAGTATTTTACACCAGAACCTGATGATTTTTAACCCAGTTTCCATTTTTTGCTGCATATTTTTGTTGGATTCACATCCAGTTTTTGGATTCGGTTTTTCAATCGTTCGATTGAGTCATAGAGGGGGTGGCTTGAGGCATGGCCTAGTGTGATGTCATGTGTTTGGGCAGCGCCCACTGCAGTATTATGCCCAGGTACCCATAATTCTGTTAAGACAGCTCTGGACTCTGGACCCTCCAAGGGGTATGAATACTTTTGCAACTAACGTCATATACTGTACATATAAAGCTTTCTTCTTGAATTTGCTTTTAGGCTGGAATTACATAGGCTTTTCTTGATGTGTTTTTTAAGCCCAAAGTGGATTAAAATGGAATAGACATTATAAGAGGTGAACTCATGCTTCTTCCTTCAGGTTCCACTTCTAGTCCAAGCTCCACAATCTGCATCATACTGGTTTACAAAGCTTTTAGGAAATTGCATAAATAACAATCCCCAATACATTATTGTTATGTTGTTTTTTGGTTCATAACCATTATTTTTGTTACTACATTCCCTCCTATTAGTTTTAGCAATAATTATGTGCAATTGCTGGAAATTTCATGTCATCAGCTGACAGGGCTATTTTTTATCAGCCATTACCTAGTCTATTTGCAGAATACAGGTAGGACGAATAGGTTGCCTGTACTTTGCTGACAAGTTTAAGGGCAGTAGTCTGGGCTCTTGGAATTTAATGTATATTTACCTAAATGGTAAAAGAGATAACTATATATTACATTAGTACTGTATTTCTATAGCATTTTCCCTACTTTTTGGTGCCAAATTCTACTGATCGATATGGTATAAACTCTCCCTCCCTGACCATTCAGGCAGTGTGTGAGGGTCCAGAGCCCTTTCTTCAATTAGAACACTCATCAGGCTTCATGCACGTGGTTGTATTAGGCTATGTTCACACGGCGTAATTACGGCACGCATTTCGCCGCGTATTTGCGCTTAAAACGCAATTAATTACAGTAAGGCCGTATTCACATGGCTTATTGTAGACGGATTTGTGCTCACAAATCCGCCGTGAATAAGGGGCGGGACGGGGGCGGGGCCGGAGCGCGGCGGGGGCGCTGCTCCCCGGCCCCATAGACAATGCATTGTTTACGGCACGTCCACGTCGTAAATAATGTGCATGTCACTTTCTCCCCGCCCGACGGATTCCACTGTTCTCTATGAGAGCAGTGGATTACCGTAATTACTCCGACGGATTGGCGCCGTACTGCAGCGCAAATCCGGCGCGCAGTATGGCGCCAATCCGCGGCAAAATAAGCCGTGTGAACGAGGCCTAATTAATAGCACTCATAGAGAACTCTGGATTATGCAACACGAATAATGCATGTCAATGGGGCCGGCGGGCTGCCGCCCCCTGTGCCTCGGGATCAGCACGATTCCCAAAACACTGGGCGTATTGCGGTGCGTACTGTACGCGCCGCAATACATCGTGTGAACATAACCTTACCGCACCTTATAACTTTTGCGTTGTACAAAGCCATAATCTGGTGTCCTTCCATCTCTCTGTACTTCTGATTTCATTGAGATTTTTTTTTTCTATGGTATTTCTATCTGAATCCTTCAAAAGAAAATCCTTTAGTTAAACCAGGCGCTGTATAAGGAGACTCTTTTTCTAAACCATTGCACCATACTGTGTCACAGACTCCATAGGCATCTCTGTAGTGAGAGGCGCTTCCATACAATCTCCTGCACCTGGCTCTACTCTGTGGATGAGACATTAGGGTACTTTCACACAATGCGTCTTGCTGTACATTTTTGCAAACAAAACGCACCAATTAATGCGGTGCAGTTCTGCAACAACAAAAAGAAGAACCAAAAACGCACTGTGTGAAAGCACCCTTGAGATGATAGTGGTAGGTGCTCCCCCAATTAATTTAAAAATAACACTAATCTGGCGTATCATGGATATAGTAATTAAAGGGGGTTTTCTCACCACAATGATTAGCTTTAAACATGTAGGCAAAGGTAAATAAAGAATTTTACAAAATACACTGCTCTTTTAATTTTGCTTTGTTTAGGAGTCAGAGGAGATTTATCTCCTGCTTTTCTACACGTTTCTCTAGGTTACCGACCATCTCTCTCTGCTTCCATTTCTCCAGCTGCCCTGTCCAACCATGGTGACCTCATTCCCTGGTGAGCGTTTATTCCAGCACAGGAGCTTGTTTATCTCTGTTTCTGACCAGCATAGTGAGAAAACCCCTTTAATCAGTTTAAGGCGACTCTCAGTCCGCCCCATTTTGCTGGGAGCCATGGGTCTAAGCTAAAAGTATGTAATGCTTTCTGCTACACCTTTGAGGACTTATGATCATCTTCCTCTACAAAATGGTAGTGGGTTGAATACTGGTGTGTGATCAATATGCACTGCAAGGACGTCTACTAACACACACTGCAAGACCCCTGACCTGCAACCATTTTCTTACTCTACCACACGCTAATCTCCCTCTTTCTGTCTCACTTTTTGGCTGAGAGGTCTTGGTTCCACTTTAGGGACTGCCAGAGATCAAAATGAGGGGGTCTACTTTTTGGTACTATAGAAACAGAACATAAGGTGCATGAAACAAACTGGTGAAAACACCCCTTAAAGCACTAAAATTTTCAGCACTGAAGATCAGCTGTGTAAACATACCCTTCTTCTGCCTACAAAGAACAAAAATGCTCTAATTGTATCATTCAGACACTGATAAGGAGTCCAGTGGGCGGGGTTAACTCAGAATAAGCAGGGATTTAAATGAATAGAACACACGTTCTACTGAATCTTTACCCATAAAGCTCTGTTCTATTACCTGCTGCCAGCAGATCAGAGAGTGTGTGCACTGTGACAGGTTCCCTTTAAATACAATCACTTTTTTAAGATTTCAATGACCTGCATATACCTGCAGCTAATTAGTAGGTCTTTAATGTATCCACCTTTGAGATAAGTTGCTTTCAGGATACAGCGGAGGGTAAGTCGGTCATGGAGTTTGTCTGCCCGGATCAGGAATACACTAGGTTTAGGCTACGTCCACACGGCGGATTTTCACACGGTTTGCGGATTTGGAAGCCACCTGAAAACCAACAACTAAGCATCCCCATAGACTTTAATAGAAAATCCACCCAGTCTACAATTAACAGATTTTCAGCCGGACGGATTTCTAACCTGCCGGTGTTCCGAAAAAAACTTGGAACATGCACAATCTTCTGCCCGGTTGTGCTAGTCAATGGTTAAGGGGGACGGGCAAATCCGTAAACCATGGACAGATCCGTCCTCCAAAATCATGCAAAAGACGATAAAATACTGGTCGGATTCTTAAACAGAATCCGTCCGTCAGTTTACACTTGCCGTGTGGCCACGCCCTTACCTTGCCTCTAATGGCTCAGGAAGGAAAGATCTCTTCATAAGGAGAGCACCGAACGAACGGCTCGTAGAGTTTTTGTTTTGCCTTTTTGCCCTCTACTTAGCATCTGCATATCACAAGGCATTATGGGAAAGGGGCTGAGAAGCCCCCAGCGCCCTCTGTTGGATTGTTAACAAATCCTCAATTTGCTTTGACCCACCGAGTCTTGAGAACGCAAAAGGGATTTTAGCCAAGCCAGTATCTCTCATCTGCAGACAACGCTGTTTCGGGATTTTTGTCCCTCATCAGTGCAGAGCAGAGCAATACTGGCTGGCAGGGTGGGAGGCAATGAGTGGCTCAGGAAGGGAAGATATCTCCTTGAGGAGAGCACCGAACGAACAGCTTGTAGAGTTATGTTTTGCCTTTTTGCCCTCTACTAAGCATCTGCATATCACTTTGCTTACTCAAGACTCGGTGGGTCAAAAGCAAATTGAGGATTTGTTACAGTACATCCAACAGAGGGCGCTGTGGGCGTCTCAGCCCCTTTCCCATAATGCCTTGTGATATGCAGATGCTTAGTAGAGGGCGAAAAGGCAATACATAACTCTACAAGCCGTTCGTTCGGTGCTCTCCTTAAGGAGAGATCTTCCCTTCCTGAGCCACTCGATGCCTCCCACATAGCCAGCCAGTATCTTCTCTACTCTGGACTGAAAAGGGACAAAAATCCCGAAACAGCATTGTCTGCAGATGAGAGATACTGGCTTGGCTAAAAAATCCCTTTTGCGTTCTCAAGACTCGGTGGGTCAAAAGCAAATTGAGGATTTGTTACATCCAACAGAGGGCGCTGTGGGCTTCTCAGCCCCTGTCCCATAATGCCTTGTGACTTGCCTCTAATGTCAGATTGCTTTTATCCAACAGAATATGGGGGAAGGAAAAATGTTGCATCATATAAATACTATCAACTGGAGGTTACAGTTAAAGAATTTGTCAATGGAAATTTCCACACCCGTGCAAAATATTTGTATAATCAGTACATTCTGCTGTGGAATTTTTCTGCACACAGATTGATCTGCAGTGCGGATTTCTAAAACTTGCAGCCTGTCATTTTCTATTATGGATTTTTCTTATTGACTTTAATGAAGATGTAATAAAATCTACAATAAATCTGCAATAAATCTACAATCAAATATATTCTTTAGTACTTTGCTGTCACAAGGCATTATGGGAAAGGAGCTGAGAAACTCAAGCACCCTCTATTGGATGTAACAGATCATGAATTTGCTTTTGACCCACTGAGTCTTCAGAAAGCAAAAGGGATATTAGCCAAGTCAGTATCACTCATTCACATACAGCAGCCATTTCAGGGTTTTGCCCCTCATCAGTGCAGAGCAGAGCGATACTGGCTGGCTGGGTGGGAGGAAATGAGTGAAAATATGCCAAAAGACAGACCCAAAAAACAACAAAACCAAGCAACAGTTCACTTTAGAAAGTGGTTATGTACATGACTAAGGGAAATCTTGGAGGTGAATATTGTATGTGGGCTGGTGAAAGGGGATATGGATGGATGGAGCCACTTAGCCATGTGTATTTCTATGATATGTTAAAGGAGTTTTATCGTTTGAACTGTTCGTGATCTTCAGCTAATTCTCTGATTGAATTTGAAATCCAGGGGCGAGTCTCTCCTCTCAGCAGGCGTGTCTCTCCTCTCAGCAGGCGGGTCTCTCCTCTCAGCAGGCGTGTCTCTCCTCCCAGGAGGCGTGTCTCTCCTCTCATCAGGCGTGTCTCTCCTCTCAGGAGGCGTGTCTCTCCTCTCAGCAGGCGTGTCTCTCCTCTCATCAGGCGTGTCTCTCCTCTCAGCAGGCGTGTCTCTCCTCTCAGCAGGCTGTCTCTCCTCCCAGGAGGCGTGTCTCTCCTCTCAGCAGGCGTGTCTCTCCTCTCAGCAGGCGTGTCTGTCCTCCCACGAGGCGTGTCTCTCCTCACTGAATGACCTGTGACATCATCATTCTGGGTGAGGCAGTAGAAGCAGAAGGATGTCTGCAGAACACAGCTCCTCAACCTCCTGCATGCTGCTCCTGTGTCTGCAGAGCTTCAGGCTGACTCCACAAGCTCCTTGCTGTGCTATATGCAGTTATACACACAGCCTGAAATGATGAGACATGTGAGGAGTGTACACTGCCCCCCTCCCCCTGTTACCAGAACAGGAGACTGTATGCTGTGGTATATGCAGTTTACACATAGCCTGAATGATGTACAGTGAGGAGTGTAATGACCTCTTTCCCTCTGTTACAGGCAACAGACTGGTTATATGGAGCCAATGCAACTGCCCTCTCCTCCTCCTTCCTGTTACAGGCAGGAGACTCTATAATACTGTGTTTATTAGGGGACTGTGCTTAACAGTAGAGTGTCAGATCATTCACAGAACTGGGAGATGGTATACAGCCAAAGCCTCTCACATAGTGGTTACTTCGGTTTTAAGTCAGAGGGGAGAAAAAAACAGATTGTGCAGCCAGCCAATCACAGTGCAGGGGGTGCGTCTAGGGGGGCGGGATCCGGCCAGGGGGCGTGTCTGGACTAGCAGCAGCAGAAACAGAATACAGATTTACAGAAAAGCTCATATCTGCTAAACCAAGTGACTGAGGTAATGCAAACCAATTACAAAAGTGCTTATTTTTACTGTCCCCATAAACTGAGACATGATCTTTGTAGCGATAAAACACCTTTAAGACTGTGACATGCTGTGTTATGTGATAAAATGCACATATTTATGTCCGAGACCTAAAAATTAGCAGGTAATATTTTCGTGAACAGTAGCTGTAGGGTGGGCCCCCAAGATCCACTCGCCTGTGGATCCCAGGCCCCCCAGTCCGACACAGTTAGCTAGGAGTTGGCCCCAGTAAAAGGTAACAAGGCCGCACTTGCGCAGCTCTCCCCCATTCAGGTCCATGGGCGTTCCTAAATAGAGAAGAGCACGCTTACTCAGATATATTTGGAACTCCCATAGACCTGAATGGGAAGGACTGTCGCAAGCGCTGCTCTCCTCATTCTGTAACGTGGTCGGCTTGTAGCTAGCTACGAGCCAACCTCTTAGCAGGAAGTGGCTTTTTGGGAACACCCCTTTAAAAGTCAAGTCAGCCATGGTTTTGGTGTCTACCTCTATATTCGGGCATATCTAGTTCTGCTAAACCTGTGTGCAAAACAAGCTGATCCAGAAAACAGCCACAGTGAAGTAGTAATTTGTTGTGCTGTTTTTTGCTACCGCTGCTGTGATGTATGGCCGATTACAACACAGCAAAAACCTTTACTTACTGGTAGTGGAGTACAGCAGATACATCTGCATCCAAATCAATGCATTATCAGTTTTCTATTTGCTATATATTTGGATAGCGGGGTATGAAAAAGACAGAGGGGTTTTTATTCCTCACTGCAGACGGTCACCAAAGAAGAGATTCAGCAGGACTCATGTTAAACCACTGCTTTGTTCACACCCTGTGGGCACAGTAGATAAGGCGGGGGACTCGGGCCCTTGTTTTAGTGAATGTGGGGGTCCCAGCCATGAAACATCCACTGATCAGACATTTATAATAGATCCTGCAAATAGACGATATACGTCTTTCATGGAAAAGCACATATAAAGCTGTATACAGATCTGCGTACAGTGAGCTCCCCCTACTGGTGGCCATAGGTAGGCACAATGTCATAATTTCATCCATAATTTCATAAGGGGGCTGGGTTTTAAGAGCTCTGTATTGCTGTATAGAGACCTGTAAAGCTCCGTCTATTGGTGACTGTAGATAAAATGGTGCTTATTATTTCATTCTGTAACAGAAGTGAAGGGTTTTAGAGCTCTGTATTGCTATATACAGGTCTGAATAGCGCCCATATTGGTGGCTGTAGACAAGCACTATTTTATTATTTTAACCTGTAATGGAACGCAGGTGATTTAGAGATTCATATTGCTGTATAACGAAGGGAGGGCTTAGAGCTCTGTACTGCCTTTTACAGGCCTGCATTGCTCCTCCTATTAGGGGCTGTAGGCAGGCACAATTTTATTATTTCAACCTGTAAAGGAAAGCAGGTTGTTTTTTTTTAGAGATTCATATTGCTGTATACAGACCTGCATACAGTGAACATGCTTATCACTGCTGTAGAACCAACCACAGCCTTAGGAGACAAAGTAAATGCAAAACTGCTAAATCTCAGTGAAACAGCAGGGTGAGAAAACCCCTTCAATGCGTACAACCTGGCGTGTACATTAAATGGAGGGCAGTAACATGATGTGTGTCCAGAATTTCAAACCTATAAAAATCCCAACACTACACAATACGCTTGAGCAATTTTTTTAAGTAATCAGCTCTGGGGCAGTGTGCTTCCTAGACCTTGCATATTCTACTTATACTACTCTACTAATACATTTTAAAAGATCAGATGAGATTTAACCTAATCCATACATGCCAACTCTCCCGTTTTTGGCGGGGGGGGGTCCCGCTAGTTGGGGTCCCCCCCCGCCCTCCCGGGGGAGTTGGCATTCCTCCCACCGCCAGCAGGCAGCAGGGGTTCTTTAAATGACCGCGGCGCCGGAGTAGCGCTGGTGCGCTACTCTGGCGCCGCCGGTCCGTTCCCACGGGCGGGTGAAGCGGGCGCAGGGTCCGCTAACCCGCCCGGAGTCTCGCTGAGCAGGGAGGAGGCAGGAGGGAGCGCTGTGCGCCGTACACACATGTCAGCATCACAGAGGAAGTGACGCACGGCTGCTCTCACTTCCCCTGTGACACTGCTGAGGAGATGTCCAGGAGCGGGCCGCTCTGCAGGAGCCTGGTCAGGTAAGTGGATTTTATTGTTTTATTTTTATTAGTTTTAGGGGGGGCACTGTCTGGCTAAAATGGGGGGTCTACCTGGCTACAATGGGGGGGTCTACCTAGCTACAATGGGGGGTCTACCTGGCTACAATGGGGGCAATACCTGGCAAAAGAGGGGGCACTACCTGGCAACAATGGGGGCACTAAATGGCAACAAGAGGGCACTACCTGGCAAACAATGGGGGCACTACCTGGCTAACAAAGGGGGGCACTACCTGGCTACCATTGGGGTCACTACCTGGCTACTAATGGGGCACTCATTGGCTACTAAGGGGGACTACTGCCTGTACAATGGGGCACTACCTGGCTTACAATGGGGGGTCTACCTGGCACAATGAGGCATACCTGGCTAACAATGGGGGCATGGGGGCACTCCCTTTGCTAACGATGGGGGCACTACCTGGCTAACGATGTGGGCACTATCTGGCAAACAATGGGGGCATCTACCTGGCAACAGAGGGGGCACTACCTGGCAAACAATGGGGGCACTACCTGGCAAACAATGGGGGCATCTTACTGGCTAACAAAGGGGGGCATCAAACCTGGCTAACAAAGGGGGGGGCATCTTACCGGGCTACAAATTTGGCTCTACCTGGCTACAGAGAGGGCATCTATTTGGCTACAAGGAGGCATCTACCTGCCTGTAAGGGGCACTACCTGGTTATGGGGGGCTACTACCTGGCTATAAGGGCATCTACCTGGCTTTCTTCCAAAGCCGTTGTGGAGTAGGTGTGGCTTTTTGAAGGGGCGTGGCATACCGTCAAGATGGGCATGACCATGCAAATTTTTGCCTGCCGCCCACTACTGTCTCCTGCTTTTTCATTTTTAAAAGTTGGCAACTATGGCCTAAACATGGTGGCTTTTTTCAAAAATAGCTCTACTCCTGTTCATAGGCCACGTCTAGTATTGCAGTTCAAGTACGTTGCACCTCCACACACCGACCATGGTCAGAGTGGTGCCGTTTCTAGAAGAAGGCCGCCAAGCTTTAATCACTTTAAGGCCATGTTCACACGGCTTAAAATGGGCCGTATTTCGGTCCGTAATTTCGCGCCAAAGTGCGCCAATTAAGGGCCGAAAACGGCCCATTCATTACGGTAATTCACAGTTCTCATAGAGAACTATGAATTACGTCTCCTCTCCCCGCCCGGCGAGGAGATAATTTACAGGTCACTTTCTAGCAGCGTATACGCGCCGCTAGCAGTGATTGTCTATGGGCCGGCGGAGTGCTGGCCCCCCGCTCGCTCCCCCGCTCCCGCCCCACGGCGTAATTGCAGGGCGATATTACGCCCCGCAATTAAGCCGTGTGAACCTAGCCTAAAGCCCATTTAATGGTATGGAACATCTGGTCACTGACCAATTCAGAATGACCATCATGGAGACAGTTTAAATTGTGGCACAGTCACAGTGTTGATGACATAGCCTTTAAGGGGCTGCTGATATTCTGAGCCGGCACACAGCATATCCGTACTGTGAATAGCAGCAAAATCGCAATATTCCCTACTGATGTTGGAAACCTTTGGTATATAAGGAGTTTTCTGCTTTCACTACCTTGTCTGTCACATGGCAGAAACAAGTACCGTATGTACTCGAGTATAAGCCGACCCGAATCTAAGCCGAGGCACCTACTTTTGCCACAAAAAACTGAGAAAACTTATTAACTTGAGTATAAGGCTATTTTTACACGGCTTATTTGCGGGGCATAGTTTCGCCCCCGCAATTACGCCATGTGGACGAGGGCGGGGCGGGAGAGGGGGAGTGAGCGGGGGGCCGGCACTGCGCCGGCCCATAGACAATCACTGCTAGCGGCGCGTATACGCCGCTAGAAAGTGACATGTCAATTATCTCCCCCCTCGGCGTATTCATAGTTCTCTATGAGAACTGTGAATTACCGTAATGAATGGGCAGTTTTCAGCCCGTAATTTGCGCACTCCGGCGCGTAATTACGGACCGAAATACGGCCCATTTTAATCCGTGTGAACATAGCCTAAGCCTAGGGTGGAAAATGCAGCGGCTACTGGTAAATTTCAAAAATAAAAATGGATACCAATAAAATTACATAGGCAGTTTAATGTCCCCCATAGGCAGGAATAGGCAGGTATATGTCCCCCCATAGGCAGGTATAAGCAGTTTAATGTCCCACACTAAATATCCCATTTGCTTTCTAGTCTGTCAAAAGCAAATTGAGAATGTGTTACATCCAACAGAGGGCGCTTGAGCTTCTCAGCTCCTTTCCCATAATGCCTTGTGATATGCAGATGCTTCGTGGAGTGCACAAAGGCAATTTCAAATCTTCACACGCCTATATAGGCGCTCTCCCTAAGGAGAGATCTTCCCTTAAAGTCCCACATAGGCACTTTAATAACCTCATAGGCAAGTATATGTCCCCCATAGGCCGGTAGAGACAGGTATATGTCCCTAATAGGCAAATATGTGCAGGTATATGTCCTCCCACCCCCATAGGCATATTTTTTTTTTGTTTTTTTTTAATACAAGTACTTACCTCTCTCCCTCTCTGCTCCGACTCCTAGGTGCACCGTCTTCTTGCCGGCACAGAGGACGTGATATCATCAAGCAGCGTGATCAAGTCTGCGGCCATCTAGAGTCCACTGCGGAGCAGGGAGCACTCGCTCTCTGCTCCGCAGTGGTATCTTCACCTGTATGCGCTCCCTGAGAAGTCGCATACAGCTGAAATATCGCTGCCGGCGCCCGGCCCTTGCAGCGCCTGAGCGCCAACAGTGACTCGAGGATAAGCCGAGGACGGATTTTTTTAGCACATTTTTTTTGTGCTTATATTCGACTATATATGGTATTTAGCACACAATATATACTCTATATTTCAGGCCAAGTTTTCCAAAAAGGTTAGGTTTACGTTGCTTCACCGACAATCTGAGAAGACTGAACAGATGCAGTCCGGGATCTTTTATTGGCAATAGGCTGCTGGTAGATGGGGAAATGTTTGGGTTCCTGATTAACTCCATGTTCTTTTTTATTGCTTACATACAAATTCATTAGTAAGAAGTGGTAGGTTATTGCAGAAAAGGATTTAACCCAGTGTGTGCTTGTTGAACAGGTACTCGGCCATGCCAGGGTGGCTGCTCCACAGGTGCTTCAGGCTGGTTATGTGGTCACCAAGCTTCTTTATCGTCTCTGTGCTCTCGGACAAGAATGGAGATTCCAAGAAATCAGTCAACTGCAGAAAAGGAGAAAAATTTGTTTTAAAGGGTATTCTAGTGAGAAAACCAATGGTCAGGAATAATTCATAAGGCACAGCTTTAAAGGGGTTTTGCCACAATCTCATCTCATACCTCCTGCATCCAGCTCTTCAGCTCTGTGTGCTCATAAGGGGGCGTGTGTGATTTGTTTGAATTGCCTATCATGTGACCCAGCAGGCCCTTCCTCTCTGTAGTCAAAGAAAGGTCTGGTTATGTATAAAGCTGTGAGTAGCTCAGAGGTAACTTTTTACCTCCAGACACAAGGGTCCTAGGTTCAAATCTAGGAACCAAACCTGTGTTTTTTTTTCTCGTTATCAAAGCACCTCATTCACAGACCTCATTGATGTGTTTTTTTTTATTTGCACTGTTTGACTAATTACTAAGGAGTACAGAGGACGGGAGTAGAATGACAGCACCCGGGGTTTGAACACTCAGAAGCTGCCTGAGAGGAGAGGTGATGTCTGAGCATGTGCGACCAGTACGGAGGAGCTCTCAGCCCTGGTCATATCCCCTGGAGACGAGGTGTAAACAATGGATCACTAAAGGAGCAGCTAAAACAAAAACGGTGCAGAATTTTTAATAATGATGAATGGTGAAAATGTTTATTATTTAGTTTGCAGGTTTCCCATATAAGTTTTACTTCGTGGCAAAACCCCCTTTAACTTTTCAGTCGTGGACTAGGTGTTTTATGCATCAACATTGCCTAAATGTATATGTGAGAACGACCCTTGTGCTATATAGTATGTATTAGATGACACTTTGATTATGCTTGACAAAGGGTTGAAACGTTGCAGTGTTTGTACTGGGATTTCGGTTCAATAAAGGACACCTTTGCCGACACCTATCTTTGGATTTTTACCTTGAAAGAAAGGGCTGGCTCCCTTGTCTTTGGCGGTTACATGGTGGGTGATCCGTGCGGCTCTAAGAATTTTATTCTTTATATCACGTGCGGACGGAACGGAGTAGCTGCTGACGCATTTCGAACTGATTGATTCCTAGTCGCAGCCTTTATTCCAAATAAATGCTCAAGATTTTAACTATGTTGCTGGAAAATTTTTAGTACCTTCCATTTCTACTCCGTATTCCTGCTCGCAACAGAAAGGGTTCCACCACCATTTTGAGCCCAATCCCTGCAGAACTAGAGGCTTGGCTTTCTTCTGAGCAGCCACACTCTTTTGGTCCTATCTCCCAAGACCTGTGCTCTTCTTCACATCCTTTTTTCTACATCCACTCCATATGTGTTAAAAAACTTGACAGGGTTTTATCACGCAGGCATTTCATGTCCTGCTTTCTTCTCTTCAGCTTTCAGTGTGTTTAAAAGGGGGCGTGTGATTTGTTTTAACTGCATAGGATGTGATCCAGCAGGCTTGCCATCATCATGCCTCTGCCCACAGTGTGCTTACAAATCAAGCGAAGGTCTGTTTATGTAAAGAGCTCCAATGTAGCGGAGTGGTTAGCACTTCTGCTTTTCAGCATAGGGGTTCAAATCCCTGCAGGACCTGTACAGATGGATTTCGAGTACGGTGGCTGAGACACTGATTAGTCCCATGGAAGCGAGGCCAATCCGCATCCAGAGGGTCAGTAATAACCATCGCCAAAAGTAAAAATCTGCAGCAGGAGTCCAAGGGTTTTCCCTTAGATTTCTACAATGGATTTTCTGATGGAAAAAAATCTGTTGAGTGAACTAACCCTAAAAAAAAAAAAGCTTCCTTGCACATGACCATATTTTATGTTACTTTTAAACCCAAAATTCTTACAGATTATTTTCCAATACATCGCGATTGCAGTGTTTTCTGAAGCATCTTAAAATATATCATTCTGGACAACTTCAGACACCACCCCCTGCACATAGTGAATAGTCTTATTGAGTTCAGTTTATGAACACTATATAGACAGATTTTTATCTTTTAATGCCACGTCTTTACAGTATCATTGGTTGCATGTGTAACAGAAAATGGAGCTCTGTACCTATAGAGATAAGCAAGTAATTACACGATAGAAGAATAAATATCGGCTCCAGTCTTTTAGTATAAAAAGCAGGGCTGTGGAGTCGGAGTCGGTGACTATTTTGCAGGAGACAGAGTCGGAGTCGTCATAAATGGACCGACTCCCAAAATATATAATTAGTTGGTCCAGTTCGTTCGATGCAAAGAGCAAGAGGACTTGGGTCCGCCAGTGCTTCTGCTCCCATATCTTCAGCCTTATCACATGAGGAGTGTAATTGATGACATGGAGCAGGCAAAGCGCTGCCCCAGGGGAAAGATTCTGCTCCCAGGGCAAACAGATTTCAGCAAAATTATTCACCTGATTTCAAAGAAGTAGAAGAGTTCAACCATTCATCTAAACTGACTGTGGCTGAGGCAATTCCTTTATACCCTGACATTGTTAGAGATGTTGCCCCGTTGGTCACCGTTTTACCCCCAACCCAAGTTAGTGTAGAGAGGCCGTTCTCTAGCCTGGAAATAATGAGATCAGATGTGAGGTCATGTATGCAGGATCTGATGGAGGCGATACTATTTCTCAGATCAAATTCAGAGACTCCACAAATGTTCCTGCAGTCTTTTGCATATTTACATTTTTTGTGTTCTGAAGTCATATCCAATAAATATTTTACACTGACAAGCAAAATGGTAACAATGTTTTGAACTTGTGAGACTTTCAGGCTCCATATCTCACCCTCCACTACAGCTTTGTACATGAGGCTACTGTAATTTTATATACAGTCATCGTACACATAATTTTGACTTGCAAGTATTTAGCATCTGCTTAGTTCTGCAGATTCTTTCCTGTAACTGCACTGTTACTGTTTTGCTCCTAAAAATCAAAATGTTAATTGTTATTATTTTGTTAGTATTTGGGGAATCCACCTTTGGCTTTCAGCTGTGCCTGAATCCTTCTGGGCTTTGGATCAGATTCAAGCACATCTTGACCAAAATCTGATCCCAGGTCTCTTCTACATGCCAATGTTGGTGCAGACTGGACTTGGATACAAATACAGCTTTTTCTAAAACTCCACCCAGAAGTGTTCAAAAGAACAAAACATTGTTACCCTTTTGCTTGTCAGTGTCTGTTCTACCTAAATAGCTTGATTATTGTATCATGAGGTGATAAACAGCCTGATGTTACCATTTTACTACAGTAAGGTTATCACTTAAACATGCGCCGTGTATGAGGGAGTCAGGAGTCGGTAGTCGGAGGTTTGGGAAATTGAGGAGTCGGAGTCAGGGCTTTGGCTTGCCGACTCCACAGCCCTGATAAAAAGTAGAAGTTTTAATCCAAGCAATAAAAAACAAAAATATACAAAAAAGCGGTCTTAGACAAACAGGTCATGCGAAGATAGAGTGACCTAACCAATGCATTTTGAACTAAGGGAGACATGTATGAGCCAAAAAGAATGTATGAAGAGGCGCACTCCAAACTTTGGTGTGATAAGTCCCTTTGTAATGCGCCAAAGATTTGGGGCGTCGCATCACATTCTTAGAATTAGACACATTTATTGGTCTTTGACACCAAATCTATGTGCAGAACAGTTAGAACAGCCAGACCTTGGTAAAGGTGGTGCCTGAGCCAGACTTGTGGTATTGGCTCTACACTGCCCTGTAGGTATGACCCGCAGAAGAAACAGCCAGACCAGGGTAAAGGGGGTTGCCTGAGCCAGACTTGTGGTATTGGCTCTACACTGCCCTGTAAGTATGACCTGCAGAAGAACAGACCAGGGTAAAGGTGGTGCCTGAGCCAGACTTGTGGTATTGGCTCTACACTGCCCTGTATGTAGATCTGCAGAAGAACAGCCAGACCAGGGTAAAGGTGGTGCTGAGCCAGACTTGTGGTTTTTAGCTCTACACTGCACCTGTTTTGTATGACCTGCAGAAGAACAGCCAGACCAGGGGGAAAGGTGGTGCCTGAGCCAGACTTGTGGTATTCGTTAATGACCTGTATGGGTTTTGAACTCTTTTCAGAAGAGAACAGCCTGTCCATGGTAAAGGTGGTGCCTGAGCCAGACTTGTGGTATTGGTTCTACACTGCCCTGTATGTATGACCTGCAGAAGAACATCCAGACTAGGTAAAGGTGGTGCCTGAGCAAGACTTGTGGTATGGGCTCTACACTGCCCTGTATGTATGACCTGCAGAAGAACAGCCAACCAGGGTAAAGGTGGTGCCTGAGCCAGACTTGTGGTATTGGCTCTACACTGCCCTGTACTATGATCTGCAGAAGAACAGCCAGACCAGGGTAAAGGTGGTGCCTGAGCCAGACTTGTGGTATTGGCTCTACACTGCCCTGTATGTATGACCTGAGAAGAACAGCCAGACCAGGGTAAAGGTGGTGCCTGAGCCAGACTTGTGGTATGGCTCTACACTGCCCTGTATGTATGACCTGCAGAAGAACAGACCAGGGTAAAGGTGGTGCCTGTGCCAGACGTGTGGTATTGCCTCTACACTGCCTGTATGATATGACCTGCAGAAGAACAGCCAGAACAGGGTAAAGGTGGTGCCTGAGCCAGACTTGTGGTATTGGCTCTACACTGCCCTGTATGTATAACCTGCAGAAGAATAGCCAGACTGGGTTAAAGGTTGTGCCTGATCCAGACTTGTGGTATTGGCTCTACACTGACCTGTATGTATGACCTGCAGAAGAACAGCCAGACCAGGGTAAAGGTGGTGCCTGAGCCAGACTTGTGGTATTGGCTCTACACTGCCCTGTATGTATGACCTTGCAGAAGAACAGTCAGACCAGGGTAAAGGTGGTGCCTGAGCCAGCCGCGTGGTATGGGCTCTACACTCCGCCTGTATGTATGACCTGCAGAAGAAAAGACAGACCAGGGTAAAGGTGGTGCCTGAGCCAGACTTGTGGTATTGGCTCTACACTGCCCTGTATGTATGACCTGCAGAAGAACAGACCAGGGTAAAGGTGGTGCCTGAGCCAGACTTGTGGTATTTGCTCTACACTGCCCTGTATGTATGACCTGCAGAATAAAATACAGACCAGGGTAAAGGTGGTGCCTGAGCCAGACTTGTGGTATTGGCTCTACACTTCCCTGTATGTATGACCTGCAGAAGAACAGCCAGACCAGGGTAAAGGTGGTGCCTGAGTCAGACTTGTGGTATTGGCTCTACACTGCCCTGTATGAATGACTGCAGAAGAACAGCCAGACCAGGGAAAAGGTGGTGCCTGAGCCAGACTTGTGGTATTGGCTCTACACTGCGCCTGTATGTATTACCTGAGAAGACAGCAGCTGGTAAAGGTGGTGCCTGAGCCGACTTGTGTATGGTATACATGGCCTGTAGTAGACGCAGAAGAACAGCAGAAGTAGGTGGTGCCTGAGCCAGACTTGTGGTATTGGCTCTACACTGCCCTGTATGTATGACCTGCAGAAGAACAGCTTCATACATTCTGCTGCAATTTAAATCAATTTAGAACCAGGGTAAAGGTACTCATGTGTAAAAAACACAGTTTCAAACTGGTTGGTTAGGTCACTCTGTCTTCACATACCCCATTTGTCTAAGGCAGCTTTTTTTTATATATTCTTGTTTTTTATTGCTTGGATTAATTTCTAATTTTTATAGCACAAGACTGTTGGATATTTAATTACTCTTCTAAATCTATGCGATTACAAAAAGTGAAGCCTCTGAGAGCTACAGCATTGCTCCCCCTTAGTTTCCTGACAGGTTACATTAGATACGACCAGGAGCGGAGGTGGCCTGGCCGCGCTTGCCTGTTTGCACTTCTTACCTGATGACAGGGAACATGAAGGAGCTGGGAAGAAAAGTGCAGTGTATGAGGCTGTCTGCTGTATAGAGAATCCATTGGTTGTACTGTAATGTAATTATTTGAGTAAGCTTTGCAGACGCTCCCTGCTTCCTCACTCTCTCCTCACCCCCCTTCCCTCTACCCCGTGACAGCATGCTTTTTTTATCTTCTCTCCTGAGCAGATAAGAGGTAAGGAACTCACTTTCTGGCAAAACACCTTTAAAGTCGAGGTGTAGCACTAGGAGGACATAACTTAGCTTAGGTGCCCTTAAAGGGGTTGTCTCACTACAAGGATTGCTTTTTATGTTAAAGACCTTGCAAAAACAAGTCACTTTGCAATATGTGTCCATTAACAGTGTCCTACCTATTCCTAGTTATCCCCTCTTGTATGGGCTGCATCAGCTCCTCAGGTCGCTATAGATACAGACCTGTTTGATCACTCCTGACATGCTGCCAGTGCCGGACGCTATAACCACAGACCTGGTGCCCTCAGCAGCTCCTCACTGCAGGCCAATAGAAGCCAGTAAACCAGTAAATGCCCCTGAATTCAAAAATGAAATTAAGAAAACAGGACTTAAGTAGGAAGAATTGATGTAGTGAGACAACCCCTTTAAGGGCAACACAGTGACACCCTGTTTCTACATCAGAATAAGGGAAATCTAGCTTTCTAGTAGTAGGGAATGGTCATAGTGAGCGAAAAAGAGAGGGACACAGTGTTCCAAGAGAGGGGGACACAGCAAACCATCGGAGGTGGATGGGGGGAGGCGGGGGAGAGAGAGAGAGAGACAACAAAGACAGCCAAAGAAGGGGGGGGGGGGGGACACAACAAACCAAAAAAAAAAAAGAAGGGGGAAAGGGGGGACTAGAGAGGGGATAAGACAAGCTGAGGAATTGGGTCACCGAAAACCAGAGAAGAGCAGTGAAATAGGAGGAGACGGGACAAAGTGATCCAAGAAAGGGGGACAAACAGAGCCAATTCAGCAATGAGGTATTGGGTGATGGTCAAAGAGGACAAATCAAACCAAAGAAGATGGACATAGAGAGGGACAATGTGGCCAAACTGCACAGATATGAGAGCCAGTTCAGTTTTCAAACTGCAATTAAAATTCGTTTTATTCTTGCCGGCTGCACAATATTGTAGCTGAACAGCAATGTGCAGCCATTAATTATTAAACTGCTTGTAGCCGTGGTCAGTTTTAAAACCCTGCTGACACAGAGAAATCCAGGGAAAATCTAAACATGCTTGTCCAGCGTCAAGCAATTAAGCATCTGGTGTTACTATGGTAAGGGTCAAGAGTAACCAGACTTTCTAGTTGTGTCACTTTCCAATACACAGAAATGCAACCTAAGGGCGACATCTATGAACTCGCTTGCACCATTTTTGTTACTTGGCGCCGATGCACCGGTTCTAAATAGAGTGTATAATATGTCAGTATGAATGAAGGGGTTATGCGCCAAACTTTCTATGGTGCATAGAGTGTAATGCGCCAAACTTTGTACGGTGCATAGGGAATGCGCAAACTTGTAGTGCATAGAGTGTAATGCGCCAAACTTTCTATGGTGCATAGAGCTAATGCGCCAAACTTCGTATGGTGCATAGAGCTAATGCGCCAAACTTTGTACGGTGCATAGAGTGTAATGCGCCAAACTTTCTATGGTGCATAGAGTGTAATGTGCAAAACTTTGCATGGCAGTATCGAATCAAACTTTGGCGCAGTCAAATGTGTCGTGCCATCTATAGAACACTGCAATATTAGCCATACAAACACAGCATGCGAATTCATAGAGAGGTCACCCTAAATGTCTTGGGTCCCAGTAAAAGCCCTTTCTCCAAGCAACTTGATTCCCTCTGATCAACCATGACCTAAAGCTATTGCATCTTTTCTGCTACCTATAGCTTTGCCCAGAAATATTGGAAGTCATGATGTGATGAGTGGTTGGTTTAAAGCAGAGCCTTCTTAACAGAATTATGGGCCCGCGGGCAGAGCACTGCAGTGGGCCCTGTCTAAATACCTAACATCACACTAGGCCATGCCTCTAGCAACCCCAAGCACACTCATATTATCACACCACTTATGTCTGGACACTGGCAGCCTGCAAGACTACTTGGGATGGCAAGGAGCCTTTGGCTCCCTTCTCCACCATGGTTTTTATTTGTTTGCACATCCTAAAAACACACAAACCATAAAATAATCAAAGCCAACAAAAGTATCCAGGGTATGTTTCTTGTATTCCTGGACATACATAGACCACTTGGTTCCCATAGACTTGTGGTGCCCCCAGGCAACTGCCGAGTGTACCAAAAGGAAAAGATGGCCCTAGTTTGAAGCTAGAGTGACTTTGGCCACAGCACACATGTGGGCGAGTATAACATCTCCTAACTATATAACTTTTTTGCAGATGATAAATCTGCAAGTTGCCACAACCATAACACATCAGTAACTTTAATAAAGCAGAGATAGATTTTCTTACATGGGGGTCATTCTTGTCTGCAGCTACTTTGTGTAGATCCAGTATAGCTTGATTTACGGTCTTCTCCAACCTCAAGCTGGTCTGTAGCGCTTCTAGACCATTGGTCCAGTCATCCTTCTCTGGTTTCTACCAGAGGGTGAAAAAAAAAATATATCAATCACATAGTAAAAGGTCACCAGTGTAATGCTCTATGACTGCATCCCCACTCCCCACCATGCCGCTCTTCTTTACCACCCACCAAGGAGAGCTTAATTTGTATATTAAATGTTAACAAGTCACTGTTAGTTGCCATATGGCTTGTGTGTGGGTGGGGGGAAAAAAAAAAAAAAAAAAAAAAATCGCACTGCTGTCACAGGACCACAGCGGTGGCAGGAACAGCATTATTGCCTGCACCGAAGCTCAAAGCCAAGTGGGGCATCTTGCTGGATCTGTGCGGCAATGGCAGTTCATATTGAAGGCTATAGATCCACTGGTCACCAGATGGTCAATATGAATTGTTGCTGTAACTTACTCCTGGTAAATGGTCATATACTTATGCAAGGTCTTTCATTACTATGAGTTCAAGGAGTAATTCATACATTTATCAGTTTCCTTTAACCGATAAAAAAAAAAAAAAAAATGTCACTCGCAATAGGAATCTTGACTTTGTGATGGACACTTGTATAAGACACTGCAATACTCCTACATTGCAGTATATTAATGCTCGTCAGTGACTTAACCTATTAGGCCGACAGTGGGATGTCAGCTGTTAATTACTTTGGTGTTGGTGGGGGCATAGCACCTGTGCCCTCACCATCACCTATTATTAAACAATGGAGCATTAACAGTCTCCTGCCCATTGGTTATATATGGGGTTTAAAGGACTCTCACATGCAACCGTATAATCTATAATGCGTATAGTGCTTACGACCATACAATGCTATGAAGCCCTACTGCACCTACAATTTCATACAGAGAAACTGTGGCATGCTCCACTGGATTCCTTTTTCAAGTAGTGTCTTTCCCTAGAAGCTTGGCTCTGTGATAAGTCACCATAGACTAAAAGGGCTATCAAACAAGACATGGAAACCTCTAAAGAAGCATTTATGCTATCTACGATACATGAAAAAAAAAAAACTTTGAGATTCTAAGTTCACATGTTTTGATCAAAAAAATATTTAAGCCACCTCCGGCTTACAACGGGACCTCAGTACAGGTGGTCCTACTCTATTTTTACCTCTCATTTGAGTCCAACTCAGACTTCTTATTTGGGTCCTCAGACATACATAATCCAGAGAGAAAAAAAAAAACACCAGCTTTATAAGCATACTTCACTGATCTAGCAACCTGTGCAGGTGGGCGGGGTGCAAGAAACCAAAATGAAGGCATCCCTTCCTCCCTATATGAATTAAAAGCAATATATGCCAAATGCAACGTATAGTTCTGCAAAAAAAAAACATTTCTTATATGTATGCCTCCATTTTGTTTTCTTGCACCCTGCCCACCTCCACAGTTTTAGATCAATGCAGTATGCTTTTTAGGTTTGTGCTTTTTTTTATCTTTTTCTCTCTTTACTATGGAGGTCAGTAGACAAGAATTAGAAGTCTGAATTGGACTCTAATGAGAGGTAAAAATAGAGTAGGACCACCCGCCTTGAGATCCCGTTGATAAACGGGGGTGGCTTAAACATTTTTTGATCAAAACATTTGAACTAAGAAACTCAAAGTTCTTTTCAAGTCACCATAGAGGCATCATATGGTGGCACTCCGATAGTCTATGGTAAGTAGAGACACAGACTCCCATGGGCGAGATGTACGATTTATGGCGCGTAGACACCAATATTTAAGCGCATAAGAATAAAGTAGAATGCGCCTGATTTATGAACTCGATCTTCTGCAGGTCTTAAATCAGGTGCATTCTAGCGCATAAACGACACTTCTGGCTCAGGTAAACCAGTTTGAAAGTGCTCTACCTGTTCCAGCAGTAATGCACCTGGATTTGCCGTACTGAACCTATAAATCTATAGCTTCGTACGGTTGTAGTGCGTCCCGCCTCCTGCAGACCCCCCGAAATCAGGTGCATTACAAAGTCCCGCGGGTGCTCTGTAATGCGCCTGATAATGGCGTGTGGGCGAATTAAAGCTATAGCAAATGGGGCTGCACTAAATATCGGGCTGAAAAGAGGTCAGACTTCTGCCGCACCCCATGTTCGTACTCACTCCATTTACACAACTTTGCTTTGGAGCAATGGCTTCTAGTCTGTGCCTCTACAATTGTTACATATTCTGAATGGTTCATGGGATGAGTTAAGACTCTAATAGCGCAGAGTTCATTAATTCACACCCAACTCTAAGCTTAATCGAGATGGAGTAGAATTTCAATTTTTAGAAAATCATTTCGGTTTTTCGATCCGATGGTCGTTTCCCATTAAAGTCAATGCTCAGTGAAAATGGCTTGGTGCGTCAATCTCTATTTTTACCCGGTTTTACCGGGGAAAAAATAGAGCCGATTGAGAAACCCGTAAAAATCGACTCGGATCGAAAATTGATCATCTCTAGAGGAGAGTACTGGTTGGCTAGATGAGAGGCTTTAGGGATAGCCTGAAAATGCCAATGTTCCTCATTAGGGCGAGATACCATATGGGTGCATGGGGACTTATACACCATTAGCTGCTCCACTAAAATGTACACATATTTTTAAAAGGTTTATGGGAAATGAGCCCCTGCTATATGTAGTTTTAGAGTATACTTAAATTTTAGTGGAGCACCTTCTGGTTTATAAGTCTCCACACAGCTACAAGGTGCTTCTACCTAATGAGGAACATTACCCCTTTTAAGCTGCACCAATTGTTGTGGAAGTACTACTCCCAGCAACCCTTGACAGCCCGTGCGGAGTTGTATTAGCACAATTGTAGAGTATCCTCAGGTTGGAGACTAATTATATATATATATATATATATATATTTTTTTTTTTTATACACCAATATGGTGGAAGAGACCTAAAACATATATTTGGCTAAATATCAGTTTGAAACTCCACATAAGACGTCCCTACACCTCCACCACCGTTACTACTGTGACTCTGAGATAGAGCAGAACCATGTTGTGTTGTACTAGATAACACATTTATGTGAAAACTCCATAGCTCAGCTTGTAAAAGATAATAACCCCATCATAACACAGAACAGCCTCGGCTTAGTAAGGGCCGGATCACACGGCTTATTCAAGTCGTAATTGCGGGACGAATTTTGGCCGCAATTACGGCTAGAGTAAGGGGTGGGGCCGGGGCGCTGCCCGCCGGCCCCATAGACTTTCATTATCCACGGCGCGTATCCACAGTCCTCTATTAGAACTGTGGATTACCGTAATGGCTGGGACGGATTCCAGCCGTACTGCAGTGCAGTACGGTGCGCAATACGGCTGGAATCAGTGCCCGAAATAAGCCGTGTGAACGGCCCTTAACAGGTCGCTGCTGCCAAGAGTTGGGATGTATGAGAGGAGCAGCAGCTCACCTCAATGCTCTGGAGATAGACCCGTCCTCCTCGCTGGTTCTGATACTTGATAAGTTTCTCAGCGTGTTCCCTCTCCTCCTCTGAACGCTCGCGGAAAAACTTGGAAAAGTTAGCGAGTGCTACATCGTCGCGGTCAAAATAGGAGGCCTATAGGAAAACAGAAGGAAATTCCTAGTTATTGTTGATTAATTAGCGCGTGTACAGTACATGCAGATTTTTATATTAGAAGAGACCGGTACACACAGATCAAGTCTAAAGGTCTGTCAGGTTTCTTTAATGGTGTCCATCATTTAAACCATGGGCGACATGTATGAAGGGGCTTTACGCCAGTTTTCTGGCGTACACTGCGCCTCCCAGCCCGAATCCCGCTGTCGGACGCAGCGTTCGGCACTTTCGGCTGCGGGCCCGCATGAAGGGGCGGGCAGTGGGCGCGGTGGGCCGGTTTTTGGGCGTTCCGGGGCGGGACGGGGCCCCGCTCGTATATAGTCCGAGGAAATGTCCCATCGGGGGCCCCCCCCCCCAAAATCGCAGCGCTGGGCCAAGCTCCGATAACCAACCTTTTTTTTTTTTTGGGTTTCTAAATCCTCCGGCGGGGCGAAGTGAAACAGGTTTGGGAAAAAGGGCGGGGAAGCGTTTTTTTTTCGAAGACGCGACAAAATTCTCGGCGGGGCCCGGCTCCGTGCAGTAGGAGTTTAAATTCCCAAAAAAATCCCTTTAGAAAGGGGGAAAACAGTTCAAAAAGAGCTGAATGTACAAAAACACATCAAAAAAAAAAAAAAACATTTTCCCAAACTCTAAAAAGGGCACAATACAAAAAATATAAATTTTGGGAAAAATTCCCGGGGAAATACAGAAATTTCCAAATTTCTAAAACCCAAAATTCTCTTTGGGGTCGGCAAAAACCCACCATAGAATAGGAGCGACAAATCCCATTCTATCCTAGGGAGGATTTGGGCCCAAATCAGAATCCACGGCGGGAAAATTTCAAAAAAACAGAAAAAACAGAAAAAAAGCGGTTTGGGTTTAGAAAAGCGGGAGCTTGGCTATCCCAGCCAATCAGAGCGCACCTACTTCTCCCATTATACCTATGGAGAATGGGCGCACGAAATTTTGGCGCTCAGCGCCGTGGGGCTTTAAGTTTTAAAATAAAAAAAAATATTTTTTTTTAAAATGAAAAAAAATTCAGATAAAGAGCAGAAAAAATTGTAAAAAAAAATAAAGCAGTTAAAAACCCCAACAAAGCGTTTTTTCGCCGAGCCCGGGCGCTACAAGGGAATTGCCATAGAGAGAATTGCCGGGAAATACAGTAATTCAAATTTTTTAAAGCTTTCTCATTGGTCCAAAAAACCCACCAATCAGAATTGAGCGACAAAGCCCCATTCTACCTATGGAGAAAAAGGGACAACATATTAAAAAGGGGGGGACTTTTTTCAAAATACGGGAAAAAAGGCAGAAACGACCCTGTTTGGGTTGGAACAGCGGGGGGCCGCCCCAGTTTAAAGCCAATGGGACGCGAGCTACTTTCTCATAGATTCATGGGGAAAAGAAATTCTGAGCGGGGGCCGGGTAAATTGGCTATTTCCCAAAAGCCCCCCGAAATTTTGGGGCCCAAAGGGGAGAGCGAGCGACGCCCTAGGGTTTTTGTATTGAAAATTTTAAAAAAAAACGTACATGGCCGAAATCACATTATAAACAAAACAAGTTGGGTCACGATGGGGAATATAAAAGGAATCCAAATATTTGGCAAACAAAAAAAAAATTTTAAATTTTCCCAAAAACCCAATTTTTTTTTTCTTTATTTTCGATGAAACCCCATACTTTTTAAACCCTTTTGGCAAAACGAAAATAAAGAAAAAAAACTTTGATTTTGGGGAAAATAATATTTTTTTTTTCTTTAGCCACATTTTAAAGGGTTTTCCTTTTATATACACATCGTGAAAACCCTTGGTAGGGGTTAAATGTATTTGGGCCATTTTACATTTATTTCGGGTTTTGCACAAAAAACCCCAAAAAGGACGTCGCTCGTCCCCCTTTTGGCCCAAAATTACGGCGGCTCTTTAAAATTTTAGCCAATCACAGAGCGCGCTCAAATTTCTTTTCCCCCTTTAAACTCTAAGAGAAAGTAGCTCGCCCCCTGATTGGCTAAGCGGGACAAACCCCCCGCTGCTTAAACCCAAACACCGTTTCGCCTTTTTTACTGTATTTTGAACTGCCCCCCTTTTTTGGGAATAAAAATTTGGTCAATTTTTCTCCATAGGCTAAAGGGGGCCCTTTTGTCGCCCTTTTTCTGATTGGCCGGCAAAGGCGAGCCCCCCCTAAGCTCAGCCAATCACCCTCTTTGCACCCTTTTTACTGTATTTTAACTGTCCCGCCGTGGTTTCCCTGATTGGTCCAAACTCCTCCATAGCTAGAATGGGGTTTTGCCCGCCCCCTATTCTGTTTGGGCCCGGGTTTTTAAAGCCGCCCAAATAGAATGGGTTTTTTCAGATTTTTAAATTACTTTTATTTCCCGGCAATTTCCAATATCATATTTTTTGATATTTTCCGTTCCCCGATTTTGGGGAAAGTGATTTTTTTTTTTAAGAATGTTTTTTTGTACTTTCAGCTTTTTTCGACCCCTGTTTTCTTTCCGGGCCCCCTTTTAAATAAAGGCGTTTTTTTTCGGGAATCACACTCCTACTGCACGGAGGGGCGCGCCGAGACTTCTGCGCGACCCTTCCCCGATCCGCTTCCTCGAAATTTTCCGTCCTGCTTCACTTCGCCTCGGCCCGGAGTTTTAGACCCAAAAAAAGTAGAAGGCCTTTAAATAAAGGCGTTTTTTCCCTTCATACTCCGCACCGAATCGGGAAAGTTTATCTCGCCGCTCCGCCTGCCTCGCATCGGAACAGATTCTCGGCCAGCCCCCCGAAAGGGGGGCGCCAAAGGGCCCCCGCCGCACCCACACCCCGGCGGGGCCCGTGGCGGACTTTTCCCCCGCAAGTATGATTTGCACTTTTCCCGGGCGGCGAAGCATAGGCCAGCGCTGCACAGCCCCCAAAGTCCCCGCATTTTCGCCCAAACCCGGGCGAGGGCGGGGGATTTTTACAGGGATATGAAATAGCGCCGCCCCGGCGACAAAAAAAAAAGCGTCGGGGAATTCCCCCGGGAAAAACGGCGCCCGACCCGGCGGGATTCATGCAAGGGGCCCCCAAAAATTTTTTAAAAACAAAAAATAGGAACCTTCCCGGGGGTTAAATTCCCCCCCTTGCTGGGGGCAGCAAAAACCAAAGTGCCCAACCTGCTTTTTTTCCAGACCCGTGTCCCTTTTTCTGAAAAATAGGGTTTTTTTAGAGGATTCTTTTCTAAAATTTCTGCAACTTTCATTTTTATTAAAGGAGCAGGTTTTAGCCCCCCCCAAACCCAAGGCTAAGCCCCACCAAGCTGACATTTTAGCCCCGGTTTCACACGGCTTATTCAAGCCGAAATTGAAAGGGCCGGATTGCGCTGGGAAATTCCCCGGCTTTGAAAAAGGTGCGGGGGCGGGGGGCCCCGGGCCCGGGGCCGGCCCCTTTAGACTTTCAATTTACCCAAACGGGCCGTGTATTGCGCATGCAGTTTCCCTCCCCGCCGAGCGGGTAGGACAAAACGGAATCCACTGTTTCTCATGAAAAACGGTGGTTTTACCGAAATTAAACTGCTACTTTTGCGCCGTACTGCAGCGCAAACCCGGCACCATACGGCCCCAAATCCGGGGCCCGTGTGAAGGGCCCCCTTACTCACATATTTCTACCTATTCAAAGTAATAGGTTAATCAGTTGGGCAGTGGGTGGGTCATGAATTAAACGGACTCTCCATGAATAAGCTGGACTCTTTACTGGCTACAAACTCCCAGATTTGAGTATTAAAACTACAGCAAGGTTTTCAGAATAAGGGGAAAACAGCACGGAAACAGCCGGTCTGGGCACACTTGTGCGCCCTCAGCAAAAGGGGGGCCCTAATCTATGACAGGGTTTTCTTTAAGGGGCCCGGGGGCCCAAAACAGCCCGTCATGTAATTTTATTTTTTAAAATAAACCGGGGTAAGGCTTTGAAAAAAGAGAGACACAGGTTTCCCTTAAGGTCCCAAAACCCATAACCCAAAAGTGTTATCCCCGAGAAAAACAAAACCCCCCTGAGGTGAATTGGGAATTTCCCAAAAAAGAAGAAAAATTCCTTCCCGACTCCAATGTGGCCCGAAAGAGCTTCTATAGAACAAGCAGGGATAGATGTAATCTGGAAACAGAAGGCCTAGCTCTCCACTCTCCCTGGAGAACACAGCCAGGGCTTGGCACCAGTACAAGGTACCATCTTGAATTCAGGGCGCCAACTTGCACTTCAACAGCCAAGGTGGGGCTCTGACTTTCTTCTGCCGAGGCATCCCATCACACCCGCAACTTCACCCCATGGGGCCTTTTTAGGCAACCATAATTGGGGATTTTGGCCCCTTGGGGAAAAATAATTTTTAGACCCCCCCCCGATTGAAATGGAAAAGAAAAATTAAAATAGCTGCATGATGCAGTTTATTTTTCTGTACTATGTGAGAGTCTCCAAATGGAACAATGCATTTTCGCATGGTTCAAAGTTTTATCCAAAAATCAACAAAATTTCCCATATGACCCTATAGCATAAAATGCCCAAATCTCCCGTTTTTGGCGGGGGGGGCCCCCCTATTTTGGGGGCCCCTCCCGCCCCCCCCCCGGGGGAGTTGGCATTCCTCCCGCCCCCCTGCAGGGGGCGGGGGTCCTTTAAATTACCCGGCGCAAGAGTACGCTGGTGCGCTACTCTTGCCCGCGGGACCGGGTCCTACCCGGGCCCGGGGAAGCGGCCCCCACGGCCCCTCACCCCCCCCCTTGGGCCCCACTGTGCGGGGAGGAGGCAGGAGGGACCCCTCCCCCCTCCCTCCTCCCCCTGTAAAGTAAAGGGGCGCCGGTGTGTGGCGCCCACATACATTTTAGCGGGGCAGGGGGGAAATGACGCTCGGGGCAGGGGAGTTTAAAAGGCCGGCTGCCCCTCACTTCCCCCCCGCCGGCTGAGGGGGAAACGGTCCAGCGGCCGCGCGCAGGAGCCCCGGGGAGGGGGATGGATTTTAAATTTTTTTATTTTTTTTAGCTTTAGGGGCTCTTCCCCGGGTAACAGAAGGGCAACTACCTGGCAACAAAGGGGCATCACCTGGCAACAAAGGGGCCAAACCCAAACCCGGCAACAAAGTGGGGACCACCTGGCAAAAAAGGGGGGGCACTACCTGGCAACAAAGGGGGGACTACCGGCTAACATATTGGGGGGACTACCTGGCAACAAAGGGGGGACTAACCCCGGCAACAAAGGGGGCAAATACCTGGAAAAAAAGGGGCACTACCTGGGTAACAAGGGGGGGACAAACCTGGGGAACAAAGGGGGGAAATACCTGGGAACAAAGGGGGGACTAAACCCGGCAACAAAGGGGGCACTACCTTGGGTAACAATGGGGGCACTTACCTGGCTTTAAAAGATGGGGCACTACCCGGGGGGGGGGGGGGGGGGGGGAAACAGAGGGGGGAAATACCTGGGAACAATGGGGGCACTACCTGGGCCCAAAAAGATGGGGGGCACTTTTCCCCTTCTAACAATGGGGGCACTAACCTGGCTAACAGATGGGGGACTACCTGGCTAACAGATGGGGGCACAAAACCCGGTAACAGATGGGGGGACAAACCCGGCAAACAATGGGGGCACTACCTGGCAAAAAAGGGGGGACTAACGTGGAACCAAAGGGGGGCACTACCCGGGAAAACCCAAAGGGGGCACACCTGGCTAACAGATGGGGCCTACCCCGCTTAAAAGATGGGGCCCCCTACCTGGCTAACGATGGGGGGAAATAAATTGGCTAACGATGGGGGCACAAATTGGCAAAAGATGGGGGCACTACTTGGGTAACGATGGGGCACTACCTGCTAACAGATGGGGGGACCCCACCTGGCTAACGATGGGGGGCATACCGGGTAAAAAAAAGGGCCTACCTGGCAACCAATGGGGGGGGGGCCTACCTGGGCAACCAATTTTGGGGGACTACCTGGCAACAAAGGGGGGACTACCTGGCAATAATTTGGGGGGACACCTGGGTAAAAGATGGGGCACTTTCCTGGCTAAAAAGGGGCACTACTTGGCTAACAAAGGGGGCACCCCACCTGGCTAACAAAGGGGGGCACCCACCCGGGTACAAATTTGGCCCCTACCTGGTTTCAGAGGGGGGATCTACTTGGCTACAAGGGGGCATCTACCAGCCTGTAAGGGGGGACTAAAACCTTTTTATGGGGGGCTACTACCTGGCTATAAGGGGATCTACCTTGGGTTTCTTCCCAAAGGGGCCCTTAACCCGTTTGGTGGATTTGGGGGGTGGCTTTTTTTTGGAAAGGGGTTGGGGGAAAACCGACAAAATGGGGGGTGTCCATGCAAAAGAGTCTCCCTGCTTTTTTCACCCTTTTAAAAGTTTGGGAACCCATGCCCCCATAGTGCAGGCCTGAGGTTGAACAGCAATTCAGGAGGTGCGATACTGTAAAAGTGGATGACGCACCATGCTCCAATATGACCCCCTAAAATAATTCCCGTTTTCCAAAAAAAAAAATGAAGTTTAAAATAGCAAATCAGGGTTGGGGCGGACAGTGGGCGCCTGCCCCGGCGCGATACACTTTGGGGCGTCCCCCCGCAACACGCTTAAAAAAAACAAACTTTGCCTTTTTTTACATGTTTTTCTGTAAAAGTTTCTTTTATATCAGAAACCCTCCAACTCCGACTGGGGAATAAGGGACACTGCCGTGTGGCCCCAGGGCAGGCAGACCTGGAGTTTCTTTCAAACTGCATATACATTCTTAGAAGAGAAAAAAAAACAAGAGGGGCCCGTACAGTCCCTGTACCTTAAACTGCAAGGGGGGTCCCAAATTAAATCCCCCAATTGGTTCCCCCCGGGAAATTAAAAATTTCCCCTGGTGGCCTTAAAGGGGGTTTTCCCCACTACATTGATTCATCGAACCTCAGTCCGTTTTTTTTGATTTCATTTTGAATTCAGTAGCCCTGTTTTTCTGGGTTCCCCCTAGGCTTCCCTAGAGGCCAGGTCTGTACATAGCAACCAGTGCTGGCACCTATCAGGAAGATTGAACAGGCTGTAGCTATGCAACCTAGGGAAAGCAAATGAGCCCATACAAGAGGGGAATCTAGGAAAGTTGGACACTGTTAATGGACACACATTGCAAAGTGACTTTTTTTGCAAGATTTTTTACATAAAAAGCAGCGCCCTTTGTAGTAAGACAACCTTTTAACACTCGAAAAGTGTACTGCTCACCCCCACGTTTTTTTGGTGAAAGAGGAACATTTCAGGGACTTGAAAAATATTTTTTTTTTGTGTACATCTACATCCTTCCATAGTTTGTCAATGATAAATACACTCAAACGGACATATTCATGGTGCAGATTACAACACATTATTCGTAATATATAAATTGTAGTTTAAGGCCTCGTTCACACGGCTTATTTCTCCGCGGATTGGCGCCGTACTCCGCGCTGGATTTGCCTCAGTACGGGGCCAATCCTCCCCGAGTAATTCGGGAAACCCCTGCTCTATAGAGAAAAGGGGATTCCCCTGCTCCTCCCCCCCGGCGAAACCGCCGCGGGGGGGGAAAAGTGACTCACTTTATTTTCGGCGCTACGCGCCGAAAAAAGCATTGTTATGGGGCCGGGGAGCAGGCCCCCGCCGCGCTCTGGCCCCGCCCCCATCCCTTATTCACACCGGATTTGTGAGCGCAATCCGGCCTAAGGGTACGTTCACACAGCGTGTGGAGTCCATGTATCTAGCAAATAGCAGTGTATTCTTTACTGCTTGCAATAGTAAACATGCATTGGGGTTCAGACGAGTGATCGACGACGCGTGTTTAATTGCATCTTTGTGACGCGTCTTTCGGATCTGTTCAAACAATTGTCAATTCTTGATCCGTTTAATGCAGCAGGAGCCCTATTTAAAATTATAGGGTGCGATCCTGCTGCAGCCAAAACACATCCAAACACCCACCTGAGTGTTGGTTGCGTTTTGGATCCGATTGACGCTGCGTCTTTGGATGTAATGCCGTGTGAACATACCCGAAGGCTGGATCCACAAAGCATTGGACAAAAACCATCCGAAAGTCGACCAATCTTTGTCCGTCACAACCGGGT